>JABVZY010000002.1:12383099-12405435 GCA_020883555.1 Drosophila nannoptera
TTGATAATAATTTCATTTATGCGCAAACGGCGCAAAACTTAAAAATGCGTAAAAGGCGTCCAAATTTTATTATGCGCTGACATTTAAAAACTCCATCCCAGCTAGCTTTTATTTTTTGCCGCCACCTCTCCAGAACGCCCAAGAGCAGGCAACAGTTTTTGCTCGCCGCCTTTCAATTTCAACTTGGCCTTTTATGCAGGCGTGTGAGTACCGCAAATCGGTATATTGGCTTCCATTGTGGCTAGACGTTTCGACCAGGTAACGGCAAGTACCAAGCACTCAAATATGTTTATTAATCTCAGTGAACATCTGAAATTCGCACTGATAAAAAATATGACCAAAAGGCGGCCTGGTTGGGCGCGTATTAGAGAGCGCAGCAGAGCCGATTGCGAATATTGTTGAGTTTTTCTTTTTGTTTGCGCGTGTTATTTTTTGGCTTTGTTGTTCCGGCAATCGGGCCCTGAGCGTTGACTTTTCTGAATGGTGCTTAAATTGGGGAGCTACTTATAATAATATATTTTCAAAGTTTAGCTCAGTTAAGTGTAATAAATGTAGACGCATCGCAACAAAGCACAGACCTGTTGCAGCGCTCCCCAGCGACCCCGAGCAATTTGACGTGCCTCACTCTGCCAGCATACACATATATACTATACCGATATATATATACATATATATTTATCTCATGGGAGCTACCTTTTCAACAGCATTTTCCGTTCTTGGGTCTGGCTCGATGCTCATTAATTTTATCAAGTGTCGCGCGGCTATATACACGACAATATCAAATGGTTTTCAGCATGCGAGGCGACATCGATGTCGCCCCAGCTCTTGGCCCGAGCGTGAAAGGTCAGCGTTGAGTAGAAGCTGGTTGCACTTTAAAACCACTGCCACAGTCTGGCCGTTGCGGCTGTGTATGTGGCTGTGGCTAGGGCACGTGTGGCAGCTGGTCTTGAGTTTTTGCGGTCACTTTAACTAACGGTAAACATGTGCACTATTCTCAAATCTGACAGATACATCGGCAACATTAAGTTAAAAGGTCAGCCCTCGTGTCCCACTCAACTATGGTAGCAAAAACTACGGCCAACAGTATATGGGACAATGCGAATGAACGTCAAGACAATAGCGTCAAACACGTCAAGTGAAATGTAACACAAAATGCCCCAGATGCAGCCCCAATGCCAGAGAAACCACTTTAGTAAATGTACTAAATAAAAGTCGTGAAATGCGATTTCGAAGCTTACGAATCTTGCAAGGAGATTCTCTTGAATTTGAATGCAAATATTTCCATTATAGAGATATTATTAGACTTTTATGCAAATGCAACAACTGATTGCCTTAACTTAATTTGAACAGTCTTATGCTTTTTATCAAGCGCCCTATCAATTCCCATAAAATGGCTAATACCTTATAATTTAAGGAAGTTGTAGCCGAGCTTTACCCCGCCAGCGGTAAGCAATAAATATAAAAGCAAAGCCAAAAGGAATTGTGATGAAGACAAAGTACTGTCATCAATTTGAATTAAGTATGTTGCTGTAAGCCTTCGTTTAGGGGGCTTAATTCTTGTAACTAACGTGCTGAAATGCAATTCAATTTAAATGACCGAAAACTATTTAAACGACTGCTTAATAAATGACTTTCTATTTCGCAGCGGTTTTTTGTTGTCAGCAGACACAAACATTCATTTATCAAGTGACTCGCAAGCTGGAATATTATTTCATTTCCAAAAACAAACTACAACTAAAGCACAGCAGGTTTTTACCTATGCTGTTTGTTTCGCTGGCCCCAAACACACAGTCATACCGTTCCAAAGGAAATTGCAAACAGGCTGCACAAAGGCTGTGGCTGTGGCTGGGGCTTCCAAAGCGACTTTGTTGCAATGGCATTACAAGTGACTGCTTGAGCTGGCTCGGTTGACTGACTTTGACAGGAGCAACAGCAACAGGACTATAAATAAGATACGGCCTGTACAACGGTATGTGTGATTGTGTGTATAGAATTGAGAGAACTGTGTCACGCCTTTATTTGCTTATAAAACACAGCAGAAACAACGACAAGCTGTTACTGTTATTGTTGTTATTTTCGCCTCTGTTGGGCCTGTTATTATATCTGTTGTGTTCTTGCAGTGTTCATAAAACTGTCCCACTATCTCAACTATTCCATGTGTTTGTGTGTGTGTGTGTGTGTGATTTTAGGTGTGCGAGTGGTTGTGTCTGTTTGTGTAACTTCCTGTTGCATGCCCGACTTTTGCTTGAACATTTCCGCTTCCTTTCGTTTGATATTCCGTACATATTTCACAGATTTTCAACTGGGGAGGAGTTTCGCCATAAACACTTGTGTATTTCACAAAATTTACTTAAAATTCCACGATATTTAATAAAAAAAAAAAAACAATTGCCAAGTGTGCTATAAATGAGTTTGCTCTCATGAAGAATATTAGACTCGTTATGGCACACCTGTTGCCAGTTAACTAAATTTCATTGAACAGAGATATTTCTGTTGCCATGACATAATTTGCGCTACATAAGAATTGCATATAGTAAATGTTATGAATTTGTTTACACGTAGATTTGTATTCCAAGTCAACCAACTGGCGGGTTTTCCACACAATGTGTATCAGCTTACGACATTATCACAACAGAAACTTTAACGAAACAATTCGATCCGGTTATGTTATTAATATAAACAGGTATAACAGATGCAGCAATAGAAGTATTACATATACTAATGCTTTTAATAAATTATATTGCAGAACTCACATGTAATGAGTTTCACAAATATCTTAGATATCTTTTTTCGTAGTAAATACAAGTATTTGGATAATACGGGTTATGGCTTAAATACTAAGAATCGATTTTAGTATACTGTTCACTTTCGATAGCGACACTCTTAACAGCCACAATTTGTTTCCAGGCACAACCGCAACGGAAAACAGTTTTCACACGCATTGCGGTGAAAGCAGCCAATTTGTGCTGATACTGGTGTTTGGTTTCTGCTTTTATCAGCTCGAAATTGGTCAATTTATTGCAGTTTTTATACATTGAGGATGTATGGCTTTGTTGTGTGCACGATTTCGATCATTAAAATACGATTTGGATTCGTTTTCAAACGAACAAAAGCGCTACAGGTGAAGTACATTGAACCATTTTCCCAAGAGCATTTCAAAGGAAAAGGAAATTGGTTGCCGTTCAAATACTTAGTTTCAGTTGACGTTCTATTTTTAGCCATTGGGACATTGGCTGTATTATAGGGAATGACTGTAAGGAATATTGTAAATTCAATTCACACACGTACACATGCAGTTAAAAATTTGAAAATCATCATTTCCCACCAGGTCAACACCCTCAATTGGTTGATTAGACTCCAGAGACTCAATACAGTTAAATATAATTTTAAATTTAACATTCCGGTTAGCTTGAAACTTTTATGGCAAACGATAAGATCGATCAGTGCTGTCGATAGTTATTTGCTTTGGTAGATTGGTATTTCAGATATACCTTTGGTATTTTGATGCTTTTGCTTGAACACCCTATGCTGTACAGCTGTTGGGTCTGTGTTTAGTGAGCCCTGTACGTATTTTGATAAGTAGATTTGTTTAAAACTCATCAAATTAAACATAGTTTGCCTTGGTCTTATAGTAGCAAAATCAAAATTTTTTTTTTTTTTTTGAAGATGGAAGAAGAAAATAATGATGACAGGAAAGATTGGCGGGATTCATCCATTTTTGTGGTTATGTACGAGTATGTGATGAAGAACGCTGGCATCCCAACGGATATGGGAACATTAATTGCCTATGTGGTCGTCCTTTTCGTCACTTGGTATGCGATGTTCTGGATTGTTCGAACTATTTTATCACTCATCTGGCCTGTGATTATCGGTCTTGTGGTATTGGTCTTGTATCGGTTCATATACACACTCGACCAGGAAGATTTGCAGAGGTTGCTCCTTAACGCTCTAACTGTCATCGCGGACCAAGTAGTATTAATTTTGGCCAAGATAATAGAATATTGTTTGGGTTTACTACGCTGATTATTCTTAAGTCATGCATTCCAAATTCTGTAAATATGTTACTGCAAAAAAATTGTTAAATACTTCATTTCATTAGTAGCTACAATATGTAAATTTTTTAAATTAAAATTGCGACATAAAATTTTACAATATTTGCAGTATTTTTGCAGTGCTTATTCAGCGCTTATGGCAACACTGTTAGCCCGGCAAAGCGTGATAGTTTTATCAAAAGAAATCGAAATCGTCAAGTGTTCAGAGACTATTAAAACAGCACTTGAACTTCTGGGTGATGAGAGCGGCAATAGTGTGCTGCCACTGCCGAATGTCAGCTCTGCTATTTTGCGTAAGGTTATCATGCACAAGACGATCCACAGCAGCCCCAAGAGGATGAAAATAAGGAGAAACGCACTGATGACATTTCGTCGTGGGATGCTGACTTTCTTAAAGTTGACCAAGGCACCTTGCTCGAGCTTATTCTAGCCGCCAATTATTTAAACATTCAAGGATTACTGGATATTACGTGCAAGACTTGTGCAAATATGATCAAAGGCAAATCGATTCAGGATATACGAGAAACGTTCGCCATAACCAATGACTTTTCTCCAGCTGAGGAGGTGCAGGTGCGCAAAGAGAATTTATGGTGCGAAGAAAAGTAAAACAAAAAATGTTGTGTCTAATATGCAAGTTAAATAATTGAATACATTTCTTGTTTTTTGATTAAATGATAATTGTTTTTGTTATTCAATTCGAATTCAAAAAGGAGAACAACTACTTGGAACTTGAATTCTCTTAAAGCAAATTTACGGAATGTTGCCACAAGGTGGCGCTACAAAATGTAAATTTTAAAAATTAAGGTTGCAACATAAAATGTTACAATATTTGCAGTATTTTTGCAGTACTTATTCAGCGCTTATGGTAACACAGTTAGCCCGGCAAAGCGTGATAGTCTTATCAAAAATTCGATAAAAAATACTTTGAGAAAAGTAAGTAATTCATAAAATAATAAATCATAAATAACCAAATTATATAACAATCTTCCTAAATGTTCCAATTGATGTTCATTGACCGATCACCATTCTGATCGAATAAAAAATTTATTACAACAAACAAAAACAAAGCACTTATTTATAGATTTTCTTTTGGTGCCTTGAAGCCCACATAGATTTCCATACTGCAGACAAATTTGGTGACACATGGATGTATATTAAAATTTTTCTATTTCCGTAATACATAGTTAAAATTTTAAGTAAACCAAAATATATACGCTTCCAGCAGTTATTGCACAATGCCAATCATCCGTTTAGAATCTTCCGACAAGGAAATTTTTGACATTGACATCGAAATCGCCAAGTGTTCAGAGACTATTAAAACAGCACTTGAAGATCTGGGTGATGAGAGCGACAATAGTGTGCTGCCACTGCCGAATGTCAGCTCTGCTATTTTGCGCAAGGTTCTCCACTGGGCAACTTATCATGCACAAGACGATCCACAGCAGCCTCAAGAGGATGAAAATAAGGAGAAACGCACTGATGACATTTCGTCGTGGGATGCTGACTTTCTTAAAGTTGACCAAGGCACCTTGTTCGAGCTTATTCTAGCCGCCAATTATTTAAACATTCAAGGATTACTGGATGTTACGTGCAAGACTTGTGCAAATATGATCAAAGGCAAATCGCTTCAGGATATACGAGAAACGTTCGCCATAGCCAATGACTTTTCTCCAGCTGAGGAAGAGCAGGTGCGCAAAGAGAATGAATGGTGCGAAGAAAAGTAAAACAAAAAATATTGAGTCTAAAATGCAAGTTAAATAATTGAATACATTTGTTGTTTTTTGATTAAATGATAATTGTTTTTGTTATTCAATTCGAATTCAAAAAGGAGAACAAATTCTTTGAACTTGAATTCTCTTATAGCAAATTTACGGAATGTTGCCACAAGGTGGCGCTAGCATTGAAAAATTAGGTATACCAACAGCCCATATGACATGCAGTATTTTTTTCAAGCACACAGTTCGTGGTTTTTGACGGTCACATTGCGTGCGAATTCGCCTTAACAAAACCAACCAAACTAAATTTTTAATCAGGATTGGCGCATAAAAATTTACAGTAAAATTCTCGAGATTTTCTGTGAAATTGGATATTAACGGTACTCATAAGCGCAATATTCAAGTTGCATAAGAAAAACACGTATATACACAAACATAATTTGTTTGTGAAAAAACAGACGGTGACGGTGGTAACAGCGGCGAGGGCGAAGCAACACACGCGACTTCTAAGGAAAACACGGCGAGGAGCACGGACTAGACCAAGTATCTTGGCGCTGTCTGAGAGTGCGTACGCGTGCTTGTGTGTATATGCACAAATTTAGGATAAATTAAAGCACAAACAAAAAAGATAAAATAACAATGGATGTATACGACGTGTTCGATGATCTGATCAAGAAGCTGAATGATTTTAAATTGATAGGCATCATATCCGGCAAATTCAATGAGCTCAAAGAGAACTATTCTAAGGTGAACTTTGTTGAACATGCATTAATCGACTTCAAGTACATGGAGAAGATATTTCTAAATGTAACACTGCGGGAAAGCAAATGTAATGAGCGAAGCGTTGAATTTCGCATGCTTGGAAACGAACAGTTCTCATTAAAAAATAGGAAATACTTTCAGGCAAGTAAGAAATGTTATCAGACTAAGCGTATTTTCGATAGTTGGGAGCCGGTCGCAAGAACTTATTTATAATAATAATAATAATTGATATTTTATATGATCTCTTGAACCACAGGCACTAGAATTGTACAACAAGAGTATTTGTTATGCTGAGCCGGACTCGGAAAACTTATCAATCGGATATGCGAATCGATCGGCGGTCTTCTTCGAGTGGAAGCGATATCGTGAGTGCCTGGCCAACATTGAGTTGGCTCGCAAGGCCAACTATCCGGAACGCCTGCGCCATAAGCTAGACAAACGAGAGCGCGATTGTCAGCAGCTGGTAAAACAGCAGCCGCCGGATATTGTACCGTACAACTTCCAGATGACCTACGATGCCCACCCGAAAGTACCGTTCATAGCCAATTGCCTGGAGATGCGCGAGACACCCGAAGAGGGAAGATTTATAGCGACAACGCAAGATCTGGCAGTAGGCGATATAATAGCCATTGAAGAGCCTTTCTGCTCATCACTTTTGGCACCCATGCGATATATCAGGTGCGCAACGTGTAAAGAGGAGCGCTACCTAACACTTATTCCCTGCGATAATTGCTGTTCTACCATGTTCTGTTCGGAAGAGTGCAAGCAGCGCGCTAACAGCAGCTTTCATAAATACGAATGTCCAATTATTGACCTCCTACATCGGATGTTTAATAAAATCCATGGAATTGCGCTGCGCACCACGCTAAGCGCGTTACACTTGTTTGGAAGCATAGAAGAGTTGATGGCATTCTGTGATCAACCTGAGAATCATAATAAATGTGTTTTTGATTTGGATTATACAAATCTAACACCGCAGGAGCATTACCGTGCCATACACGGCCTAGTAACGAATCAGCATTTGCGTTCTGTATCGGATCTGTTCCAGCGGTCCGTTGTGTGCGCCGTACTCAAACACTTTATTATGGAATACACACCGCTGAAAGACTATCTGGGTGGCGAAGAGGGTCGCAACTTTTTCACGGATCTGTTGTTCAGACATTTACAAACATCACCATCGAATATGCATGGCATCGATCTCGTCGAACAGCCGAACGAAACTAAGGATGATCAGTCGCATTCGTCGGGAGCCTATGCGTTCCTCTCTCTAATAAATCACTCATGTGCGCCCAATACTCTACGCATCTCGGAGGGTGTTAAGACCTATCTCTTTGTACTGCGGCCTATTAATGCCGGCGATGTGCTCTATGACAACTATGGGTGGGAAACGATTACGCATTGGATATACACAAAAGCCTGTATTTAATCACATTTCATTTGTCTATTGTTGCAGCGCGCATTTCGCGATATTCGACAAGAAACACCGGCAGGATACTCTTTCTATGCAGTATCGATTCACCTGCAAGTGCGAAGCGTGTGAGAACGATTATAGCCAATATAAAAACCAACTGTTTGATACATCGGTGCCGGTGGTGGCAAGCGATACGGATTTAAAGCTATTGGGTGCCTATAACTATGAATTTGCATTGAACAACTATCGGAAGTACTGTGATTTTTTGATGCAATATAGTCACGCTTTCCCTTGCGGTCAGATTAGTTCCGCCGAGGAGTGCCTCAAAATGGCCTTGCATATCATGGTGGATGCGGTGCCGCTCAAGGCGAAAATGTAATGTGTCTGGGACATAATGCACTAACTGCCTCGCAACCCGCCAACGCCGCAAGACACGGCGATGAACTGCAATATAATAGGACGAACAAGCAGTAATTATACCTAACTCTAATTTTTCGCCATCAGTTTCCGACATTTTCTGGCAGCTACGGCAGTTGTTGATTTTAATTGGTATAAAAAACACACATATACAGTTCATTGAATATGTATGTCATCTAATTGAGAGTTGATATTTTGAGTATTTTTATTTGTTTGACACATTTTATTGAGAACCGCAATTTTAGAAGGATAGTCCGACGTTTCGCCAACTCTGCTTGTCAACGTTGGGTAGGATGAAAATTTATTAAACTAGGTCGCAAGCTCAAAATTTTTGTAATGTTCTTAGATCACCAATGTCTTCGAAACATAAAAAAAAAAAAAAACGTTTTTATAATTGCTTTACAAACAAATACAATACATTTTATTGATGCATTACATTATTGCCCTTGTTACACGTTAAACGGCATTGCTCTATCCCTCGATCTCTTCCGAACTAAATTTGCCACAATCTTGTTTTTCGGCAAAATCAGTTCATTTTGCTGTACAAATCAAGTAATTGTTGATTGAGCATTACACCAGATTTACTCGGTGTAGTTACTAACTCGTCCGGATTGCTGTTGGAACTCAGCAACTGCACGAACTCACAGCCAGAAGCGTTAGGTTGCCGCTGGGCCTGTGATACCTCCGGGGTATTATTATCAATATCAGTGAACAAAATACTAGAGAATGTTTGCTCGAACTGTTTCTGCACTTGACCTGCATCCATAGGCTGCAAATCTTCACCCGGACTGTTAGACGTTTGATTTATATTCAGTTGCGCCGCTAATTGATCAATTCGATTCGGCTGTTTTTGATGCTGATGTGACAATTCTTCGTTTTTAACATAAATATTATCGCCGATGCATTGTACATAGTCGTCGAAATGACTCTGATCTAATGCTGGCAGGAAACTGCCGTCCATGGCTTGAAAGCCGAGTCGTATGAGCAACGATATCTTTGTATTGAAACACTCTAGCCAGGCTTTGTTAGTGTGATAGATAGAAAGCTGTTGCTCCTCGCCGCACGCATTCCAAAAATCCAGCAACGTATTCTTGGTGCAATCGATGAGCATATGGCGCTTCGGATCCGGATATAATCTGCTAATGGCATCCAAGTGGCGGAACGTAATGTCCAGCAGGTGATGCTGATGGCGAGAGACAAATAGCTGCCACTTGTACATCATTGTCATTAGGTTCCACAGCTTCTCCATTGACGTCTCATCCAACCGCATTAGCGAACAGGTGGCAATATCTCGAAGCATGAACTTGCAGTGCTCCGCAGTCAATAGCTGAGCGTTGCTATGAATGGACCCATTAATGAGTGACTCTATGAACTTTGGCTCCAACAGTACCGTCGTCACGTCGAGCATGACTGCAAAGCGAAAAGGAGCTGGCTCAATTAAATCAGGCGGCATAGCGACACCCACTAACCTTGAAGCGATTTGTCCGTCGCAATTTGTTGAGCCTTCAGGCGTTGGTCAATTACGTACAGCGCTTCACAGCCCAGATTGACCAGTATGAATACGTTGGCGCGTGGATTGAGTGACTGACGTGTGGACATATTGAAGGCTTTGGCGCTCCGTTGTTGGCAACTTCGACCCTCGAATGCTAAATGTTAACTAAGCCCAGACAGGTGCCGCATGCGACCAGAGCCGCACTGCACGGCACGCGACCAACCACGAACAATTCTCACATACATTTATTTTATTGGATTTTTCATTTCCGTCTGCTCGGACGTTTCTGACGGGGGGTGTCCTGTAACAACGACAATTTAGACGGCTTTATGAGAGCCTCGGCAACGTCTTGAAGAACTAAGTGCGTTATGTATGGTAACTTAAATATAGATATAAGCATTTATAAGTAGCATACCAAATGATAGTATGCTGCTCCACTCTAATTTGACAAAAGACAAATCCTAACAAATATACACTTCGGTATCCACAGGCAACGCACACAGCCGCGAAGTGAATATACTCCATCTGAATAGAGTATGTTAATTATGACACTAGCTGTGGTGCGAGGTCTGTGCTGTAGGTAACTGGAATGAGGAATGAGATTTGGACGTGAAGTTTTCTTTACCTGCCTGTCCGATAGTTATTGATTTGTGTTTCTTTTGCAAAACTAAAAGTAAGCTTCGACAACAGATGCAAAAACAATGTAAATAATATGCTGCCACTGAAAAGCATACACCCGACATTTTCGCTTTGAATTCTACTCCGCCCATAAAATGCTTATGTTAGTTTATTATTGACGTTTGGGTGGTTGAAAATGTGCATGGAGAAGGCGGAAGCACCTGCATTATGTGGGCGGAACACTTCCTTAATAGGAAGTTACTCTGTGGTTGGCCACAATGCAATTAATGCACAACATAATTTTGACAGCGTTCGAATTTCGACAATTTACAGCTTTTCGGCGCGCAGCAGTTAGTGGTGGCACTACCATGCGGCCACACTAATCGTCGTGATACTATTTTAAAGCAATGAGAATAATAGGAAAACAGAAAAAGAACTAATAATAATAAGTGATAAGTGTTCACGTGAGGACCAAATCACGTACATTTTTTAACAAATTTTTATTTTATATGTTTTGCATACAAATTAACATTTCTATGGAAACAGTAAAATATTGCTTAGCAATCCAGTGGAAACGAAACAGCCTGCCAAATAACAAATCAAAAAAGCTTTGATAATCTTTCGTACTCTGTTTAGAATATACAAAAATCATAATCTATTATTTTTCAATAAGAATGTTGCGTAAAATATTGCACATATCGAAACATCCCGTTCAATGGTGGCGGCATATGTCTGTAGTTGCCAAGTCGTTAAAGTACACAGAGCACGGAGAACCCCAGGATGTGCTGAAATTGGTGGAAGATAAACTGGCGGAACCCAAGGACAAGCAAGTGCTAGTCAAGATCCTCGCGGCACCCATTAATCCGGCGGATATTAATACTATACAGGGCAAGATAATTGCAAGCATAATCTTTAATGCGTCTTATATAAACTGGAAAATATTATTTTTAGGCAAATATCCAGTGAAGCCAAAATTTCCGGCAGTAGCTGGCAACGAATTTGTGGGTAAGGTAGTTTGCGTGGGTGAGCATGTGAAAAGTCTGAATCCAGGGATGCACGTAGTACCACTAGCTACCGGCTTGGGTACATGGGCGACGCATGCTGTCTACAGCGAGGATCAGTTGCTTGGTATTTCCCAGAAAGTGGGCCTAGCAGAGGCCGCTACAATCACCGTAAATCCCTGTACAGCGTATCGTATGCTTAAGGACTTCGTGAAGCTCTCACCCGGCGATACGGTTATCCAGAATGGTGCCAACAGTGCTGTCGGTCAAGCGGTGCATCAGCTTTGCCGAGCATGGGGCATTAACAGCGTTGGCATCGTACGCGACCGCCCCGAAATAAATGAACTGAAGGATATGCTTCAGTGTTTGGGTGCCACTGCTGTGCTAACGGAAAACGAGATGCGCACTAGCGATATTTTCAAGAGCGGAAAACTGAAGCGTCCCAAGCTAGCGTTTAATTGTGTCGGCGGAAAGAGCGCCACCGAAGTGTCACGTCACCTGGGCGATCGCGGCGTTATGGTTACCTATGGTGGCATGTCTCGTGAACCAGTTAACGTTGCCACGGGACCGCTCATCTTCAAAGACATTTCTTTCCGTGGATTCTGGATGACACGTTGGTCTAAGGAAAACTACAATTCGCCGGAACGGGCTAAAATGTTTCAGGAGATTTGCGAGCTAATGGAAAATCATAAGTTTGTGGCCCCGACTCATGAAATGGTGCCACTAGAGAAATTCAAAGAAGCAGCGGCTGCTGCACTCAATTTTAAGGGATTCACTGGAAAAAAATTCATATTGGACATGACAAATATGTGATTAATAAAAAATATGTGTTGAAACTATTAGACAAGATGCTCTTAAATAGATACGACAATAGCTAAAAATTATCGAAGTTTAAGCTGTTTATACAATTTATTTATGTAAGCTACGACATGTCAACTTCATTAGTTTGATATTTCAATTGAATTGTCGTGGCCGTTGGTGAAGTGACGTCCGTTACTGTCAATTGTTGACCATCCTGCAGTCCCAACTCACCCAGAGACTGTGTCAAGTTCTTTCGGGTTGCCTCTTCGATGCTTTTAACATTGGCCATGTACAAGGTACGTTGCTTGCCATCGGCCATGATGGTAGTAAGGGCGGGGCTCTTGAGTTGAAAACGCGGTAATTCACAGAGTTCCTTGATGACATCCTCTAACGTTGTGGTGTTAGGGTCCTCGATGTTCAGCAACTGAGGTGTATTGCTGCAAGCCATACAATTCTCTGCTTTTTCAGCCTCGTATGTGTAAGTGTAAATTCCATCTAAGTCATTAAAGTTGAAGTAGTTAGTCATGCTATCATAGCAGCTAGTGGCCATCTTAAACACTTCCATTGCACAAGCAGCAGCTATGACCGCATTTGTGCTTGCTACAGCCGGTATTATATGTTTGACAACACCCTGGACTAGTCGATAGGTGACACCGCTTATATTAAACTGCGTCGCGCGTTCTTGGGCACGTTCGTAGATCCAGCCAATGTGTTGTGGATCATCCCCGTCCAGGGGCACATTGAAAGGGTTCTCCTTCTCCCATTGTATTAACTTCACATACTCAATGCAATGTTCCGGCAGACGTGGGGTGTTGGCTATTGTGCAGAGCGGATAGTTAATCTGCGGTGGAAACAGATCCAGAGTACATTCAATACACGCTGTGAAGCCTGGCAATATTACACGGGCGTTGCCTTTGAATCCTTCAGTGCCGCCATCTATCATTGGTATAATAGAGGATACGTCAATGCTGTTGTCCTCTTCATAGCGTAACATGGAGAGCAGCATGCCGTTTATCCAGCGGCGTGCAACTATTGAGTCTAATCCGCACACTATGATGTGAAATTGTTGATAGAACGTCTCATCAAAATCCTGGATCTTGGCAAAATGCGGTGTCACCTTGCAGGTGGGAATACGGTTGTTGATAAAGCGCGCTGCACATTCCGCCTTCGATGACCCAAGATCTGTACGTCGGAAAAGAAACTGGCGATTCAGATTGGATAATTCAATTGTGTCCATATCAATCACATGTAAATCTGCAAACCCCATCAGTGCCAAGTCTTTGAGAAGCTCACATCCCAAACCTCCGGCTCCAATAACAAGCACTTTGCATTTGGTCTGTAGGAATTCCAAATTATCCGGCGACGGGGTAAAATCATCTTTGCAAAATAGTCCCTCGCGCTCTAAAATATGGCGTAAGCCATTCCAGCGCTTATTTTGAAGGGTCAGAGATGCATTAGATGGCGAGGCAGCTGACATTTTAAACTAATCTCAATTATTAAGCCCACTGCAATGGAAACCCAGTAACAATTTTTTTACTTGGCAATGGTAAAATTACTAAAAAATACGTATTAAATACCATCAGCGATACTTCTGGGTTTAAATATTTTGCCGATAATAGTTAAAACAAATTTATTTGCTCATTTTTTAATTATTTTGAAATAAAAAAAAATAAATAAATATATATATATATATATATATATTTATATATATATATTTATATATTCAAATATAAATTAACAATTATTAATAATATTAAATTATTACTTACGAAAATATACATAATATGCCAGTCAAAGACAGGTCAGTTTTATCGATAGCAAATACGATACGATAGTGTACTATCGCATACAGCTCATACCTATTTCCAATTTTAAAACAACGGCACTTTATCGAAAAAAGAGAAGCGTCCTTTGTAGCGTGCTTCCTCTTCGAGATTTTACTTGTAAATAAGAAAAAGTTGATAATAGGTGTTTGAATTTTGGGTGAAAATAGAACTATAGAAATAGTAAACACATTGAGGACTTCATAATATTGACGTTTAATTTGGTGGAATAAAATTGGCGCGCACTCAATTAAAATGACGCTGTCAGTGTTGGCTTCGTTTGACGATCTACGACGCTGTATGCAAGTGTTGACCGATGGTACCGCCGAGGAGGGTAAGCAAAGAAAGAAAAGTTATTGCATGAATTGAGTGTAATCCTTTACATTCATACAGAGTTTCTTAATTTCGCGCGCTTGTTCGAGCAGTACCGCGAAAAATGCAATGGTTACGCCACTCAAAATGCACGTCTACAAACGGAACTAGACAAATCTTTAGGGAAAATGGCTGATTTGGAATGCAAGCTCCACCATGCGAGGCGCATCATTGACACAGAAATTAAGGCGAGACGACAGGCAGAATACGACCGTGACGCACTGGAAACCAAGATAGTGGCCGTTGCCGATCTACTGCGCCACGAACGCAATCTGAACAACGAGACGCGCCATAAATTGGCCTTCCTAAATACGTTGCACTCGGATTCTACACGAAAGCGTAAATCCTTGAATATGCCGCCGGGGGACAAGTCGTATGGAGATATTAATTCTACAGGCTCGTTACTGTCTGATCTGTCCATAACACAATCTGAGGATGATTTTCTGGATATTCGCCGGTCAAAGTCGTGGCAGGCACATCGTCCATCTCTACCTAAGAATCAGGTTCCGTGTGTGGGAAGTAAGCGATCCCGCTTGAGCACAGGCCATAATAGTAGCAATATTGGCACACCGACCACTGCGGGCACTGGCCTTCGTTCGGGTCACGTGGATCAGCATACTTTGGATGTGGGTCAGGGCGCAGAGCGCTTTTGTGCCACGACCAAGGTGACAATCCCTCAGGATGGCCAGGGTGTTATACGAGCCGAGTCTACCATTGAGTCGCTTCCTGCGATTATAAATCAAGAGCGCGTCGATGATGTCCAGCCTACCTCAACGCCTCGTCGCTCTATCGTCAAAGAGCCCACAGCGCCGCCGCTGACACCATTGAATGCTATGGCTACAGGCGCGTCGCCAGCTCAACAAAACCGCCTCCTAATGCGGAAGCACAGTTTCAACCAGAAGACCTTTTTGCGTGGCGACAACTGCGTGCAGTGCCAAAGGCGGTACAGTCTAATTATTTCATGAATCAGTAACTTTAAATAGACTTAATATATTCTATTTAAACCATTTCAGTATTCGCTTTGGTTCGGTTGGGCTGCGTTGTCGTGATTGTCCGGTACGCTGTCATATTGACTGCCGGCGACTACTCACTGTTAGTTGTGTGCCCCAATCAGGCACGCCAACGGCAAAAACGGAACTGCATTACCTCAGCGAATATGCTCCAACTGTGGCACCCATGATACCCGCACTGATTGTGCACTGTGTCAATGAAATTGAAGCTCGTGGTCTGACCGAGGTGGGGCTATATCGCATGTCATCATCAGAGCGTGAGTACAAGGCGTTGATGCAACAGTTCTTGCGTGGCAAGGTTACACCACATCTTGGCAATACGGACATCTACGTTCTCTGCTGTTGTGTGAAGCACTTCTTAAGGACGCTGCGCGAACCCCTCATCCCCACCAGCCAGTGGAACGATTTTGCCAACGCTGTGCAAAACCCAGATAACAAGATGGCCGAGCAGTTGCTCTGCAAGGCGGTGGAGCAAATGCCGCCAGCAAATCGCGACACTATGGCATTCCTTATGTTGCATTTCCAGCGCATTGCCGACTGTCCAGTTGTAATGATGCCCATTGATAATATATCTAAGATATTTGGACCCACGATAATGGGTTATTCATCCCGTGATCCGGACCAGCATGCCCTTTATACAGAAGTCTTCACACAAACACAAGTAATGAAGGCATTGCTCGAGCTGCCTGGTACTTTTTGGCAGAAGTTCCTTCCGCTAGAGCCTTCTCCACCTCAGGCACCACCTGGCAGCGCTATCAAGCGTGTGCCTAGCAGCCATAAGAGCATGTTCTCACTCTATGGTATTCACAAAACTCCACTAAACCATATACTCAAATATTAATGTTTTTTTACTTTTCCTTAGCTACTCCTTTGAAGAGGGCACTGTGAAATAACGCAAATTCTACACCCTTCAGCCGAAGTCTGCGTATAAGCGAATGATCGACGTCCGTCCCATTGCGAAATGATTCGATTTTTGCTTATGCATAGCTGGCGTGATACTTAACAATTTGAATTTTTTGTTTTGGACGCACTATTATTAGGTGTGTTTTTATGATATTCCCTTATGAAGTAATTATTCACCTACCGTTTTTTTCATTTACTATGGACTATGACCACTCATGAGAAGATTCATAACCAGTATATAAAAATAAAAATGTAAAAATGAGGAATATCTTTTGCTGATGAGCTTGAGATTGAGCATATTTCCAATAGCTTTTTGAATTTAAGCAATAACAGTTAGTTCGGAAATTATCCGAGCTCAATCTTTTTAAACTATCGATGAAGAAACTATCGATAGAGCAAACGAGCGATGAGAGTTTAATTGAAATATATTTACAGCAACTTTAGTTTTATACAAAATGGTAATTCTATAAATAACTTAAATCGAATAATTAATGTCCGACTACAAATATATATAGTTTACTTGAACACAATTTACTACTTACGCGATTCTACTCTTTTCCGTATTAAAATATACAAAGACTTTGAAAAATAACTGAATTACTTTTAATTTTGTGATTTAATTACCACCTACAAAATTACTTTTGTATGGCCAACTATGATGAGCTTGCAGGCGCGTAAATTGGACGGCGTGAGCAAAGTTCGATTAATTGATTCTGCGTGAATTGTCCATCACCAATTTCCAACCGGCACCAAGCATCGTGCGATCGTACAATCAGACACTACTGCTCCAGCGCTCAGATCGTAAGTAACAAAATCTTAAGATATATAGAATCCTTGATCTACAATGTTTTTTATTGCTAAGCAGGTGTTAAAATGGCCAATATTGCTAAGATCTTTACTGTGCGTGCACAAACTTTAATCCAGGCTGTAGCTCGTCAGCCACAAGTGGCTGTCCGTTTCAGCAGCACCTGTAAGTAACTGCGTCACAATAGTAGTTAAGGTCCAAAGTACGCAATAGGAAACCGCTTAATTAATATTAATTTAAATATAGCAATAACAATAGGTTAAATTTCGTTATCATCGGATTCCAGCCATGTTTGGGCAGACAAAAGAAAAAAAAAACATTGATTACGTAACGCTTCATACTATCAATTCATTCGCCATTTCGTTTACTCTACAGCAAGCAACTGGGAATTCATCAAGACCGAAGTAGTTGGTGAGAAGAAAAATGTTGCTGTTATCACACTCAACCGCCCCAAAGCATTGAATGCGCTTTGCAATGGCCTCATGAAGGAGTTGTCCACTGCCCTAAAAAGCTTTAACAAGGACAGTAATATTGCCGCGATTGTCCTGACTGGCAACGAGAAGGCTTTCGCCGCTGGTGCAGATATCAAGGAAATGGCTCCCAACACATATTCCCAGTGTATTCAGGGCAACTTCCTCAATGATTGGACTGAGGTGGCCCGTACCCAGAAGCCCATAATTGCAGCAGTTAACGGCTATGCTCTGGGCGGTGGCTGTGAGTTGGCCATGATGTGCGACATTATCTATGCGGGCGAGAAGGCTAAATTTGGTCAGCCAGAAATCGCTCTTGGCACCATTCCCGGCGCTGGTGGCACTCAGCGGTTGACCCGCGTGGTCGGCAAGTCGAAGGCGATGGAACTATGCCTTACCGGTAATATGATCAACGCCCAAGAAGCGGAGAAACTTGGCTTGGTCAGCAAGGTGGTCCCTGCAGATCAGCTAGTTGGCGAAGCGGTCAAACTGGGTGAGAAAATTGGCAGTCATTCCAGTCTGATTGTTCAGCTGTGCAAGGAGGCAGTGAATACTGCGTACGAGACAACCTTGCAGGAGGGCCTCAAGTTCGAGCGTCGCACTTTCCATGCTACATTCTCCACTGTAAGCTGATCGGTTACGTAATGTTTGGTTGTCATATATTAATACGATTTTTTTATATCATTGCTAGGCCGATCGTAAGGAGGGCATGCAGGCATTCGTGGAGAAGCGCCCAGCCAAGTTCACCAACGAGTAGATCGAAAGTTTGCAAGAACCCAGTTAACAGCCAGCAATGCATTTATAAAGTCTATAAATCCTGTTTTTTTTCTACGCAATTAAAATACGTTAAATAACCTGTAATCTCTCAGATATCTTTCTGTTCATAAATCTAAGTTAAGATTATGAAACAGCTAAAAACACAAAAACATGCTGCACAAAGCTCGGAATGAATCTCAACATCATCATGGGGACATTTTCGAACAGACAGCCTGTCAGTTGATCTCTGGCTAAAAGTATGGTCCATAGATCAACTGGCACTCTGCCAGGGTCATCCGGTTTCTTATAATCACGGATAGACAATGTAGTTAATCTGCGGCCGGCAGCACTTATTAACGCTCTGAGCCACCAGTTGGCATGTGAACGCCTCTCGCTGCATCAGGAGTCGATAGTAGTCTTTGAGCTGAAGATTTTTTCATTTCCGAATTATCCGATTTATCGTCTTTCAGGCTATTTTTAGTTCTATTTATTTCCGAGCTATTATTTCAGCTTTAAACTGTTCTCGTTTCTGCCAGGAGGTGGGTAGAGTAACTCTAGGAATGTTTCGAATATTCGTTGAATACTGACGATAATATTCGTTCTTGCTGGAGTCCACTGCTACAAGGTCCAAATGGTTGAATACAGAGCTGTCCAACCTATTTGCTTGACAATGATTCTTCTTATTGTTTGCATATAATTTTTTCTGCATCAATTTTTTCGATGGTCCGTGAATTAGAGCGGAACGCATTAGCGCAAAACAAAAATTTTGTTAATTCAAAAACATTTTGATCCTACTAATTATAAAAGGGTAAGGTCATACCTTGAATTTCAACGCATCGAAACGCATTTAAATTCAAATTGTAAAAATCGTAAGAAATTGTCTTCCTTTGTGCTCCTATAGAGTACATCTTAGCTACATTCTAAGGAAAATTCTTATTTCGCGTGAAACGAAGTGGAATATTTAAAAAATTATGAAAGAGCACCGAAATAAAAATACTAAAAACAGGGCCACTTGGAAGCTATTCGATACGAATTTTATATCGATAGGCCACGGGAATTTGAAATATATCGGCAAAATATGGGCTTCATTATAATTTTACACACAAATAGTAACAGAATTTAATACTAAAGAAATCTTGATAAGTTATGGTGCAATCGATAGAATCAGTATCGCTGTGTAACCAGACTCCCATACATATGCAAAGACACCCAATCCCAGTGAGAGGGAGGGACCTTACATACAATTTACTGTTAGTCCTGCGCGTTGGCCGTTGTGTGAGAAAAGTAAAAGTGAAAATCGGGCCCTTGAAACTCTGTGAAATTTTTAATCATTATGCATGATTAATAAAATATAATTTGTGTGTGTGTCAATAATTTGCTTGTTTTTTGAATAACAGTTGTGATTTTGGGTTAGAGCCACGGGTACATCATATTGCACGGCATACCTGAAAATCGAATCAGTTTCTATTGTGCTGTAATCTATAATTACAGTATACTACAACAACATCACTCACGCACACAATTGTGTGGGTATACATATAGACATAACCAAAAGTAACGGACAAGTCGCCCCCGCTTTGCCCTTGAGCTGATGTAGTGAGAACCGTTCGATTTTTCACAACAAGGCGAGAAAAGTGCAAAAAAAAAAAAACAAAATAAAAAAATAGACTAAAGTTGATCCAGCTCACGGATAAAACGGAAACAAACTAATACACAAATAATTACTCTACATATATACATAAGCCGAGAGGAAGAATTTCTTAGACTACAAGAATGGATGTGCTTAATCAAATTCTCAACATTAATGCTGGTGGCGCCTATGGAGGCGGCAAGGCGGGTGGCGCCTTCGATCCAGTGACGTTTGCCATGAAACCCCAAGTAGTTATACGCGCCCTCTGCTGGGTAAGTCAAGGAAATGAGCCAGACCCACTTATCGTCGACACGCACACACACAGATGTACTCGCTTACACTCATTAGTTTTTAAAGACTGGAATGCTTCGAATTGCGAGCTGAATAGCTTTCAGTCAGCAAAAGCTGAAGAAATTCCTGAAAGACTGTTCGCATCATTCTCAATTTGATGACACATCTTGCGTCTTATTTGCCTGTGTAAATCGGAACTTCTTGTCCTTCGCATCAGGGTATAAATGCCAAAGAGCGAATTTTCTGGAATCCATAAGCTAAATGCATTTTGAGCAGAGACAGCTGTGCAGTCGCACGCCAATGAAAATTTTAAACAAAGGCCGGCGAGAATAAGTCTTTGCAATGATGGCCAACAGCGTAGCCATTTTTAATGGCCAACATGTGCGTCATAACTAGAGAAGCAACGGTTAACAGCCATTCAAAACATGGCTTTGCTTTCGTTTACATTTAATGACACTTTGTGTTGACAGCAGCCACCCACCCACGCACACACACACACACACAATCTATATTTGCACAGCGGCAACAACAGTTGAACAGCAGCTTGTCAGTTGGCCAAGTTTTTCCAAGGACTTGCTTTGTTATTGCAGTTGGCATTGCCTATCCCCAGGCGCTGCTTATGGTTGCTAAACTTGGCCTTCATTTGGAATTGGGTCACAAACCTAAATGCGCGGTTATATAGGTATCTCTCTCTCAGTGTCAGTATGTGTACGTGTGTGTGTTTGTACTTGAACTTCTGGTTTGTTGCACCTGTTTCCGAAAATCAATAAATATATTGCTGGACAGCCTGTTCACATCCACGTTTCACTTGACACATTCTTTTTTTTTTTTTTTGTTGTAAATTTTCATTTTAATAAATACATCGTTTTTTCAGCTTTTTTCCATTGTCGTCTTTGGCTGCATTTCCTCTGAGGGCTGGGTGGAGAAGGATGGCAAGGAGATGTGCCTGTACAATAACGATGGCATGGCCTGCAAATATGGCAATACCATTGGTATTTTTGGATTCCTCGGCTCCATGTATTTCATCGCTGGCGAGTTCATGTTCGAGCGCATGTCTTCTGTTAAGAGCAGAAAACGTTACGTCATGGGCGACATGGCATTCTCGGGTATGTTTTCTTTAGCCTTGTCTTTATAGGTATATCCTTTTTAATCGCCTCCTTTGTGCACTTGCAGCTGCCTGGGCTTTCCTTTACTTTATCGCGTTCTTCTACTTGTGGTCCCAGTGGAGCTCAGCACCCATGCCACCATTAGGCATCGGTGCGGGTAGCATGAAGACAGCAATTGTCTTTTGCTTCTTCAGCATTTTCAGCTGGGTAAGTGTCTTGCACTATTTAGGCCACTTCGAAGACAATTTTCTAAGAGCTCAACATGACTTGCAGGCCCTGTGCGCTTTTATGGCCTATAAACGTTTTCTGATTGGCGCCGGCGATGAGTTCACTTCGGCCTTTGAGACTGACCCGGCAAATGTGGTGCACCAGCAGGCATACAGCTATTCCATGGACAACGACAATGAGCAATACAGCGCCTCGCCCTTTGGTCAGCCGCAGCAAGGTTAGCTACAATATGCAATACATTGTTATGATGTATTTTTAATTATATTTGATTTGGTCTGGCAGGCATGGAGCAGCAGACCGGCATGGAGTATCAGCAACCCACCTACTAAGCGTATCACTTAGCAAGTTGTGCCACTCCTCCGTTGTCGACACACACATTCTTTGGTAGTGCAAATGGCAAATACAATTTTTACACCAACTGCAACTATATAGTACACAAAGTTGGGTCAACTTAATACACCGATGACAAGCATATGCGAAAAATAAGCAAAAAGCAACAGCAACAACAAGCAACAGCAACAACAATTGCTTTAGCAAGGAAGAGAAATGTAAGCAGCTAACCGATCTGCTCAGTTATAAAGCCCTATCCTTATACAGAATAATATTAATGATAATAATTTATAAGCTAGCCCCTTAAGTTGTGTGTGCAGTTTTGTAGTGAAAATTTGTTGCA
>JABVZY010000002.1:12409400-12422215 GCA_020883555.1 Drosophila nannoptera
CACGCAATTAACCGATATTTGTTAGCCGGGTGAAAGGCGCTTGGTCAGAGCCGAGAACGAGGGGGGTCTTGCGGAAATGGCAGAGCTCTTGCAATGTGTTCACTCCCGCGCGTGGCTCATAGCTAGCGGTATGTTAATCACCTTTTTAATTCACTGATTTGTTTCTCTATTTGTAGCCTCTGCTCGCCCAAAGATGCCGTTGCCGTGGAGTCTGCGAACGCTTTAAGCCGCGCTGGCGACAGTCGACTCGGTTTTATACTCCCCGGCCTGACCAATCGACCCAAAGGCAAATCGAAAATTAAAAAAAAAAAAAACAATAAACCTGATCTGCAGAAGTTCAACTATTGAAGATTTCTTGCAACTTTTTCCGTCTCGCTTCGAGTTATGGAATTGATAATGGCTAGACCTCACGCCTACTCATGTTTTCCAATGGGTCCATAGCAGCTCGGGGGCTATGGCCATTGGCAACTTATGAAATTTATGGGCAAGGGACTTAGCTTTATAGCCCTCTACACACAATCATATATCTCCAAGATTTCAAATTTATATTTCAATGTCATTGCAAAATTTAGTCTTTCTGAGGCCTAAGAAATTATCACATCTTAGAACGGAGTTGCCTCAAGTAGCGACGCTTGGATACCCTTCCGAACTATTTTCTTAGAGTTAAATGTTTCTCTGCTTAAAAAAAATCGGAACTCTTGAGAAGTACGGAATACATTTGTAAGTTAATCATTTTTACTACGACATCGCCCTTGTCAAAGGTAATAAAACAGATTTTTGATTTTCTGGCAAAATACATATATCAAAAAATACATATGGGGAGGCATATCTTATGCACATATTAAGAGATGTATTTCAGATTCTTATTTAGCCACAGCCAATATGTTAATTTACTAGGCTGAATAACTTGGATGAATGCTAATATATGGAACCAGTTTGAACAGACCAAACCGAATACCGCATCAATGTAACGATGTAACGATGTAAACTACTATGTAGCTATCGAAAACCGATCCATGTTCAAGGGGAAATGTCGAGTGAAATGTATATATTTGTATATATATTTTGCAGGAATATGAATCGAAATGATTAGCTTTTAATTGGAAATTATTAAAATTAGGCTTATGCTAATGAAATTCCAATTTGCAGAGATATAGATTTACCAATCCATATAGAATTATCGGAAGTAATAGAGTGAAGTTCTATATATACATATATATATGTATATTATTCGTAAATATTGCGACAGTGTATTTGTCTTTGATCTCTGTGATGTGCCGGGCCTATTGTCTGGTTGCAAAACCTTTACGATCTGTATGTCGTGGAGTATGTCGGCGTCTGGAGAGTCTTTCGGATTGAACTAGGCCAATGGAAATTACAAATTAACAGAGATATGAGAACCCCAACGACAGTGCGACATGTAAACATGCCACGCCCAGACGGGCAGTATATAGTACAGCCAGATATATGGATACCGTAATTAGGCAAGTGCGAATTAAGCATTTGCCGGCTGCCAAGAATGAGAGTCATGATTTGAATGCCGCCTGTGTAGAAATCTATTTGCACATTTCTTGCGGAACGGTACTTCGTTTATCTATTATTTGCTTGTCTAATCGCAAAGAAAGTGCATGATGTTTGGCCGGCACTATATAAGGGTCTGTCAGGTGTTCGGTTCTTAGCTAGTCTCTGGCACACATTTCCGCGATGTTCAAGCTCCTCTTCTGCTGCGTCTTCTTCGCTGGCACTATCCACGCCTACAATCATGGAGAGGATCTTAGACAATTTCAGGCCTATAAGGTGAGTGCTGGCAGAGGCTGAGAGCAACTTCAGCTTACATTCTTTCTTTCAGGCTCAATTCAACAAGACATATGCCACTACAGCGGAGGAGAATAATGCCAACTACTACTTCATCTATCACAGGAATCAGATAAGGCAGCAAAATTCGCTGGCCGACCGCAATGCGAGCAGCTACCGCGTGAGGGCGAATCAGTTCTCGGATATACGATTGATAACATTCGCGGCACGTCTGCCGCAGGCGGTCTATCCCACCGATTCGTTCGATGTGCCGCCGGTGACACCAAATGACGTGGTGCCGCCAGAGTTCGATATGCTCGCCGAGATCGGGGTGGAGGTGGATGCCCAGGATCAGGGCACGGTGTGCAGCAGCAGCTGGGCGTATGCGGCCGTGAAAGCCATACAGATACTGAATGCGTTGCAGGTTTACGACATCAGCCCGGCGAATATCTCCGCCCAATCGCTGATCGACTGCGCTGGCATGGGCACCGGCTGCTCCACCCAGGTGCCGCAGATCGCCTTCGACTACCTGACCCAGCACAATGGTACCATTCTGGTGTCCGAGGCTGAGTATGAGCCCAACAATGCGTGGAGCCAGCAGGGCATGTGTGTGCCCCCGACGATGTCGGCCAATCCTCTCGCTCTGGAGTCATACGGCACCATTGCCGATGGCAATGACGAGCTGCTCATGCGCTATGTGGCCAGCCAAATACCAGTGATCGTGGAGTACAATCCGGCCACGTTCGGGTTCATGCACTACAGCAGCGGCGTCTATGTGCCGCCCGTGCGTGCTCAGGCCAGCAGCTCGCAGTTCCTCGTCGTCGTTGGCTACGGGCGCGACGTGAATAGTGGCCTGGACTACTGGTTGTGCCTCAACTCGTTCGGCTACAATTGGGGCGAGCGGGGCTTCATCAAAATCGTGCGCAGCCCCACTCAGCCACTCGCCAAGCGAGCCATTTTCCCCAACAGCCTGGCCGCGATCAGCACCACGCCGGCTCCAACCAGCCCCTCCACGTCGCCGGCCACAACTAGTTCAACGACGCCAGCTGCCACCCCTCCCCCCAGTAACGCTTAGAAGTGTACGCTGTCCTGCCAGGGACAGTAGTTTCCCGGGGAATCAAATCAATCAAAATTCATTTATTAGAATGGAGATGTTTTGAAATAAAACGTCTTCCTTTATTGCCTTTAGATTTTTATCATAAAGTTAAATCGAATTATGAATGAGTTTCGGGCTTGGAACAAGTTTTTTCTTGACAGATCTTATTGGATCGTCATGAATTTCGATAAACCAATAAGTATTCACATTCAATTTGGAAGCTCTTCTTCGCTGGGCAAGAGTCGGCCATACCAAGACCTTCCCTGATCCTAAGCCAAGGTCCAAGTACACTCAGCCGAAAAGTAAGCTTAGCTCAATCTATGTGATGAATCGTCTTTGAGCTAACATATCGTAGACTCCATGTAGAGTATACCCTAATCCCTCACTTCGCACCTTTGCTTTCTGCCCTCACACCTGCTTGAGCTAATTATCGTTATACTAAAGATATATAAGATAATAAAAATTTACAACAAATATGCAGAGCCCGTTCATTTTGAAAGCCCAATTCACTGATTCTTCTTCTTGTTTTTTTTCCATTTTGCTGTTGTTGTTGTGAGAAAGTTAATAAATTTATGGACTCGCTTGGGTTGGTTTTATTCAATTTTGTATTTAGTTTATTTATTGATTTTTCATCTACAAGCGGAGCTTTACAGACTTAAACGCTAAAAATTAACAAGTTCACATAATTTTTGTAAATTGTTGTTTTCTTTGTTTGTTTGTTGTTGTTTTTTTTTGTTTATCGTTTATAACTTCATTTCCGCATATATATAGCTATATATGTTGGTTTTTTCGAAACTCATAAACCAAAAGGAAATTATTATAAATTTCACGACTCAGCCAGCGCAGACAAAACACATAAACTTCATTATCATTGTTATAATTATTGTTATTATTACTGTTATTATCATTATTATATTGTTTAATGCATATGCAACTGTGTGTGTTCTCTTTGGTTTGTTCTTGACTCAAATCTGTGTTCTTTAGTTTTTCTTTCTCTTTTTTCGAAAAGTTTTATCTTTTGTTTTTTTTTTTTTTCTTTTTTTAATGACGAATAGTTTATATGGCTTATGTCTTTGGTTTTTCTCAAGAGAAACGCAAGTTTTCTTTTATATAAACATTATTAAATAATATGTTTGATTTCGCAATCTGTGGCTAGCATTTGCCGCATTATCAACATTTATATTGTGGGATTTTCTCTCTATTAAATTACTTTAGAACCTTGTCACTCGCAAAGCAAAGCTCAATGATATGATGAAGTTTTTTTTTTGTGATTTTGTGTTTTTATTGTTTTTGGTGTGTGAACTATGAAATGCTTGTGTTCCGTTAAATATGTTGAAATAATTTTGAATATTTCTTTTCTTTCATTCTTATGATTTTATAACGTGATAACTTTTAACCAAAAAGAATTTGCAATTTGTTGATCTTTTTATTGCTTTATTCAATATGCTCATAGACTTTATTAATAACATGATTTTATGCACATTCTCTTCTTTGTTTTTCTTTTTTTCGTTTCGAATTTGGTATATAAATTAAAATTAGTTAAGTTTATCTACAATGTGTTTTCTTTAGCTGTTCATAGAATTCTTAATAATATTTAACTAAATATTTATTATTATTTAAATTTTATAAATATATATATTTTGTATATATATATATATGTGTGTGTATATGTATATGAAGTAAATAAATGTGTGTATATGCATGTTATTGTAAATATACTTAATAAAATTTCCAATGCATTGCGTTTGCTTTTGTGTTGTGTGTTGGCTAGTGTTAGTTGTTGTTGTTGTTGTTCTTGTTGTGTTTGCACTGTTTTGTGTTGACTGTACTTACAGTGCCTTTTCTTGTATTATTTTTCTTTCATTTTACTTTGTGCCTATTAATTTTTAAAATTAAGCACTTGAAATAAAAAAAATGTAAATAAAAATTTGCTACTCGAGAAAATTTTCATTTCCATTTTTTAGGAAGATTTTATTTAATTTTTTTTATTTGTCTATTTTTTTATTTATTTTCTGTATGAAGCTTAAAATGGACAAAATATGATCTTTTTTAGTTTCTTTTATATTTTTCTTCAATGTTTCCTTTTTTTTTTTTGTAAATAGTTTTTTATTTTTTTTTTATGGTTTCTGCTTTTAGTTGAGTTTTAGGTTTTATGTGTTTACTCTCATCCGATCCGAAACTGATTCTTGAGATGATCCAGTTGCCTAGGATTACTTCAAATACTAAATATTCTATTTATGTACTCATTGAATTGGATATTATATGAAGAGTTTGGGCTAAAATTATCCATTTCGGGCTCTCCTATATTTTGAATATTTGTAGCTGCTTCCACTGAAAATCTTTCTGCATGAATTTTGCTGAGTTTTCCAAATATATTTGAAATTGTTAAAGTCACTGGACAAATAACTGTAATTTAATGAGTGGAAAGGCTACATTCTTGTAGTTAAGCTTTTTAGTTTTAGTATTCCAGTTGGGCGTGAAATTATTTCCTTCTCTTTTGTTTATTAGGCGGAGACATTTACTGGCAGTTTTTTGTTTATTTCGGGGAAAATTATACAAAAATGGAAAGGAGGGTACGAAAAACGAGAGTTAATTAATTTTGACCGCCCAAGGAGTGTTCTTTTTATTTAGTTTTCTTTTTTTGTTGTCTTTTCTTTTTGGTTTACATTTACATTTATCGAGGTACTCTTCGAATGAGTTCTTAATGTGAGCCCAACAAATGAAGTGCAGAGTAATTGGTTTGCTTTGTTTAATAATTATTTCCCACACTTCACGCTTACGAACACATGTTAAAGTAATTAAATTAAATTAAACTAGACAACTTAATTAACTGGCCATCGGGCTGGATTGCTGATCGAAATGAAAAGAATGGAAATCATTACAAAGTAATCATTCATAAATATTAGTTAGATCGCCAAATCGCTAATCGGGGAACTGGTGAAATTTATGACCTCTCGACGCCTATGCTGTGCCCTGTCACGAGGAGCGCCAAGCCAGCGGCCAAGACAAGCAGCAGCGGCATCTGGGCGCCGCCAATTGCGGTGGCGCCGTTGCACAGCTCTTGGGTGCAGGCACAGTAGGTGGCCGACACATCGTGGGTGCCCGAGCGCCGGATGCACTCCTTGTCGGTGCGCTCGTCGGCTATATAGCCGCAGCCGCGCACGATCCGGGTCTTGCCATAGACTAAAAATTACGAAAATACATAATAGAAAAGCAAATCGAATAAGAAATATTTAAATAATATACCGAATGGCTTCGGACACTTACTTTTTTGAATAGTCTTGCGGCACAGGATGGGCTTGAATTTTGCCTTCAAATGCTCCAGCGGCTCCTGTTTGCTGCAGTTAACCTCGCCAATGGAGTAGGGCTCAAAGGGATCGCCGCAACGTGGATCGTATTCGCTGTTGCAGTCGTAGCACATGAGGGCAGTGGTAACTGCAGAAGGCAAAAAAGTAGTAGAACAAGGGAAGGAGGAAGAGAACTCAATGCAAAGCCATCCATAATCATATCAAATTACATTATGCATGTGAGTGTGGTGTGTGTGTGTGTGTGGGTGGATGGGTGGTGAAGAACGTGTGCAAAGGCACTCGTAAATGCCAGGGCTACGTTGTCTAACAATGTGAGAATTTTCCAAGTGGCAGAACCATAGGCTGCGGGGTCGGGGCAATGAAAATGGCTTTGGCATTTTGTTTTTTGTATTGCATAAACCTGGGAGCTTACCTTGTATGCAGCACAGCAGGCCTAACAACAGCATCGTTTTTTCCATAAAAGGCGACATTTCTGCAGCTGTTGTTGTAGGTGTAGTTGATGGTTGTTGTATTTGTTGTTTTTTATGTACTTTTCACTTGTCTGACGAACGGTTTTATATTCAGCGTTTTCGTAGATACACTGAATATAGTTTTACTTTCGCTTTTGTTCAGTTAAATTAGCATATTAGCTGTATTACAATATATATGAAAATTAGATTTATTAGTTCACTTTTACTTTCATAAACAAAATAAACTCAATTTTCTTCATCCGACTCTACTGGCAAATAACAACACTTTAAAGCGAATGAACTTAATTGAGACCCACTCAGTTGCTTAAAAATTGGTTGACAAAAATAAATAGAACTGTTTGCGGAAAAGAAGAACAGCTAAACTCAAAGTGGGCCGCATTTTTGTTGTCGAAAATAGGCAAAACTGAAACGACAGAGAGGGCTGTATTGCAGGACAACTCTGAGTAGTGCAACGGCGCAATGCAGCGTCGCAAAGAGGGATAGAGAGAGAGAGAGAGGGAGAGTGTGTTTGTGTGCGTATGAGTATAGGTAAGGCTGCTCAACTGAGAGTAAGAGTGGGCTAAGACGCTGCAGTCACTGATGCGATGTGGAATGCAAGATAGTGGAACGCGGAACGGAATACCCCAATATCTTATGCTCTCATTGATAATAATTAAATTTCCTTCATTGATGACGCGTGTTTTATTGAATGTTGTCGCTTTAAAAAATAGGTATGACAACTTCATAAAAGTGGTAAGTGTGACAACTCGATTTCCTCATTGCAGAAAAATTGCAAGACAGAGTGACAGAGCACATGTTTTTTCACACTCTTTAAAAATAGGTAATTGTGAAATGCTCCAACATATTGAGCGGTGTGAAAGAAGGGCTGCCAGCAGTGCAGCACAGAGAGAACGGTAAAAAGAGAGCGAAATGGCAGAATTGTCTGCTCTTAGCACATGAGAGTGAGGTGAGTGAGCGCTGCAGCTCTGATGACGCGCTATGACCAGAATGTGGAACAGAAGTTGGTGGATTTTAAAATTGAGTGCGATTTCGCACTCAATACACGAAGTGACATGCAGCAGTCAAGCGGCCATTTAATTGGATTGCAATGATTGCTGCAGTTGTCCGTGTTGCGGTTGCTGTTGCTGCTGTTTGCATTATTGTTGTTGCTGTTATGTGTGCTTTTATGTTTGCCGTGTGTCATCCACCCAGCATAGGCAGCCAATTGCTTGAAATTGATTTTCCCCGTGTACTGCCGTTGTTACCAACTAGCATTCGCATATATAACAGACCTTTGGGGTATACAGCTATGCGGCATGGGTAGCCCTTGTAGCTAGGTAACCAGCGCCCAACTAGGCCAGGTGATGAGCAAGGGTGAAGGGACGCGCGGAAGGCAGCTTATTCTATTGGGGGAAGCGTACTTAAAATGGCAGCGCTTATAATAGTTTTGCAAGCACTTTGATGGCTCTCTTAAGTTAGCCAAATGGGTTGTTGTGGATTATGGTAATGGCTGGCGGCACACTTTATGACTTGGTTAAGCTGTCAGCAGACAGTCGTGGCAAGTGCTAATCAAATTTAATTGTCCAGATATAAACTGAAGGATAAAAGTATAGTGCATATTCCAGAGCAGCTAATTGAACGAAGTAATACATTTTCAGAAGAGTCTGAAGCGTCTCCAGCGTAATCGCATAATTGGCCGCAAAGCGATTACGGCACAGCTTGAAGTGTGCAACATCCAGCTGTGGCAGCCAGCAGCGTTGGCAGATGCAAGTCTTTGGCTGCGCGCGTACCAAGGGGTACGTATACGTAATCAAGAAAGTGCAATGCACTGAAGGAAGCCATAGGAGGCACAATTCAGGCACATGCTGCCTGCACATGCCAGAGCGGCGCTTTGCCGGCAGATACCATCGGAGCGTGGCTAAAAAGGCAGTTATTAAGCATACGTCTCGTGTGCGCGCCTGCTAAAAATTTGGGTCTGTGGCCCAGAAGGCGCTGCAATCGATGCCCGGACTGGGTGCAGGCAATCGATAAGGCACCCAACGGGGCCGTTGTCATGTCAAGCAGCCAATCACCGCATTGTTGTTGCTCCGCAATATTTCTGGCCGTGTCGTCTTTATGGCTCGGTGACACGCGTCAATCGAGCCAAACAATTGACATGTCCCGTTGACTATTTGATTTTTTTTTTCCTTTTAGATATTTGTGGTGCGCATTTGTGAAGCATCTGACTGCCAGCTGCAGCATGCAACACTGGGTGCGTGGGCGGTGGGCGCATGGGAAAATTCAATAAATGACCTAGTTCAGCTGCCAGTCATCCTGTGTGGCCTGCCATGTGTCTCCGTTTTCGAGCGGCTCTTCAGACTTTTGGTATTTCCTGCAAGGAAATGTTTGGGCTGCAATTTACTAACCTACCTAAACGCCCTCCTCCCGCGCCCTTGCTTATGTAATGCTATTGCTCATACAATTAGTGAAAAGGGCAAAGCGAAAGGTTTCAGCTCTACTTTGGTTCTTTTTTCTCTGCTCGGCTGTTTGAGTATTGATTAAACCATTATAAAAGGAAAATGCAGTGTGGGATTAGCTCGGGGCATGCCCGAAGTGGGAGGCAGATAATGGTGGCAAGTGTTGTTGTTGCATGTTGCTGTCCAACATGTTGTATAATGCCAAGAGCTGTACAAAATCATAGAAATTGTTTTGTTTAAGCAAATGAATTGAAATTTCGCATTATTTCGCTCATTATTGTATTCATTTTAGATATTAAATTAAAGTATTTATTTTTCGTTTATTGATTTATATGACCAGCGAATTTGCAACTGTTTTGTAATCACTTTTCACACTTTTGTTTTTACTCTCACAGGATGCACTTATATAACGTCGAGCACTTATTAACAGATTATTTGCTCTGCAAACAGGACGAAACCTTATACCCTATATTGGTGGTAGGCTTTTATGCAATTGTTCTCGTTTTATTTACGTAAGAGGCGAGCACATTGAATTTTATTTTGCAAATATCCTTTGTGGACGAGCGTACGTCGGGTAATGGCTGCTGAAGCTGCTGCCAAATCGAAATGAAAGCGAACGAAGGCGAACGAAAGCGAAAAGCTGCCGAAAAGGGCTCACTGGGTGGGCGGATGGTTGGGTGCTTGGGCGGACTGGATGGAACGGGCGCGCTTTGAGCGCAATTTTGTGGGCCACGCAAGGACGAAGCACAAAGTCAAAAAGCAATGCAAGAGCGTGAGAGTGAGAGCAGCAAAAAAAAAAAAAAAAAAAAAAGACAACAGGGTGGCAAAATATTAGGGGAAAAATCACAGCGGGCGGCCGTGTGAGCGAGAGTTTGCGCGCCCTCAAACGGCACGGGAGAACCAAAGCAAAGTAAAGCAAAAAGTGGAAGATAAGGTAAAAGTTAAATCGATAGAAAACGCGCCACACAAACTCGCACAAGATTATCTAACAAATATTAACTTCAGTTTTCCATAATTGTAAAAGGGCGACACTGAAATGATTAGCTGGCACAATCGAACTACCTCTGCTTTTTATGAAACACTTGGAAGTCGTAGTCGATTTGTGGTACTTCCAGTTCGGAAACGTTAAATCACGGCGATTACGCGACGCACAACGTTGCAACCCCAAAAGCGACAAATTTCGTTCTGAGCGGCTTTGCAAAAAATTTTCAGCTGGCAGCCCACGGTGGCTGCGGCTCTTTCAGCGACCGGCTAGTTGAGAGCGGCTTGCTTGCAGAGCGTGCGCAGTAAGCAACAAAAACGAGTGCAATGGCAAAATTGGAATATATTGAGAAAACCTACAGATAGTGTAAAACTATAAGAATTACAAGTACAATATGCGTATTTCTAGCTTTTCAAATTCAAATTGAAAGTGCGCGCCCTAATTGTATATAGCGTTGCCAGAACCCTGCGAACTATTTCAGGGCTGCCATTATATTTGACCAAAAGGTTTGCACCTCCGGATTTTGCATTAGCGCTCGTTTCTTTGTACTTAAAACTAAGCTAAGAATATCAGCATTCTTATAACGATCACGGCTAGTATTTTTAGCATCAGATCTTTCAGGCGATGTCTCGTGATCCGCTTGATCGTCGAATGTATCCAAATCAGCTGCTGGACTGGCTGTTTGTGCTGAAATCATTACTTTATGGTTAACTTTGTGTTTTATTGAATTCGAAGATTAGACTTACACTTTTTACATTTACTGGTCTCAGCTTTGACCTTCTCGACACGTTTCTGATAAGGTTTACGTTGCTTTTGCCCTTCTTTGGGCTGTGATGGTGTGCCCTTGGTACGTTTGCTGCTTGTTGCAAGAACAGTTTCTCCTGGTGGGGTTTCTGGACTAGATACGGGCAGATCCTGTTGTAAACGTCGTTTTACGTGCAGGTTTAGTCGCTCCTTGATGTTAGACTTTTCTGGAGTTCCGGGTGGTTCTAATTTTATAACTTGTAAATTTTCAGGCAAATCAGCCATTGCACAGCTCAACTCATTTATTAAGATTTCGAACGGTCTGGCAGCACTGATTGAGACTGTGTTTGTTTTAGTGTGATAGGTAACGTTGCAAGGCTGCTGACGTCACAGCTATTTCTCTTAACTTCAATCATATTCCTTAATAAGAACATCGATAAAGAATTGTCGATGCTATAGACTATATTTGCATATAATATTCATTTAACACTTTTCGCTTATTTAATTGTTTTATATTCTTACTTCCTGTACCACATCTGCAATGTCTTCATGCGCTTCACTTTCTTCTGTAGCTGTAGTACACCATACATCAGCGCTTCCGCGGTGGGCGGACAACCGGGTACATAGATATCGACAGGGATGATACGATCGCATCCACGCACAACTGAGTACGAGTAATGGTAGTAGCCACCGCCATTGGCACAGCTGCCCATTGAGATGACCCAGCGGGGTTCAGGCATCTGGTCATAGACCTTACGCAGGGCTGGTGCCATTTTGTTTGTCAACGTACCAGCGACAATAATGACGTCTGCTTGACGAGGCGATGCACGGAACACTACGCCATAACGATCCATATCATATCTAAAATAGTTATTATTAAAATTGGATGTGTACTGAATTTGGACGTAGCGTACCGTGGGGCTGCGATATGCATCATTTCTACGGCGCAGCAGGCCAGACCGAAAGTCAGTGGCCAGATGGAACCTTTACGGCCCCAGTTGAGCAGATCGTCAAGGCGTGCCAACGACCATTCGGCCATGCTGGACTGCTTGGTGCCGAAAGGCGAGTATCCCTTTTTGGGCAGGGTATTGCCGGACTCGACTACAGGCATGGTCTGCTGTTGTCGAGCCAGGACAGTGCTGATAGCGCCGCCGAACGCTGATTTCGTGGCCGCTACATTCGCTGGGCTACTTGACGCACGTAGCAACTGGGTAAATGTTGGTCCAGCTATTTGTCGCAACATTTTATCGTTGGCCACAGACTTTTATGTAATTTGCAAAATAAACCAGGGCTACCAAAAATCAGCTTCTTCTTTGAGAAACGTAAACAATATTATGGGTGGCCATCTACGGCCGTTCTTCGACTGAGGAGACCATTTCGGCTTGGTATTCTATCGCGGTCCACCATATTGAATTTCGCCCATGAAGCATATGGCAACGCTGACCATACGTTTTTAACTAACTAACTGCTTCGACGGCTACCAGGAAAAATATTAAATTAAAGTAATTAAAGTGTGGAAATCTACCTAAAAATATTGTTAAAGTGAGAATAAATGAACAATATTGCAAGTAATAAATAATTCAACTTTAAATATACGCAAAAAGTACGAAAGTTTTGCAATTGAAAAGTAGCAACGAAAATAAAAAAAATTTTCGCTTGCCTCGCGTCGTCTATAGCATAGTTTAGCATTGGTATTGGTGAGCAAGGCAGGCAGGCCTACACACAAATAGAGCGTGCGTGTGCGAGAGCGAAATAGGTGCTCCGCTGCCAGTGAGCGGCGAGCTCTGTGCTGCGGGCTGCGTGCAGCAAGTTTTATGTGTTTGTTCCAGTGTGTACATACCATATGAAATACGACGAAAGTAAAGGACCAACTAGAGCTTTGTATTGAGTTATGAGTGTCGCTGCAATGACTATGGACGATCAGAGACCTTTGATGAACAGTTACGACAAAATGTCTACAAAATATGATCAAAATTTGCACATGAT
>JABVZY010000002.1:12580582-12592573 GCA_020883555.1 Drosophila nannoptera
ATAGCAGCTGGCGTGGACCTTCGCAATAGCACATGTGTCTGCGATTTTTCTATGAATATGAAATAAGTTTTTGCCTCGCATGTGCGTAAATAAACAAACAGCAGAAAGCAGAGCACGGCCAGCAGCGGCCAATGGGCGTGGCACACGAAGATTTTCTGCCCGTTGAGTCGTGTTCTGACTAGCGATCGAGTGCGTTTGTGCACACAATGTGTAGCATACTTTCGGCCAGCTGCCTCCTATCAATATTTGCCCAAGGCGTTGGCGAACTCTAAGCAGCACAGTCCGCGCTCTCCACTTGGCGATCTAGACCCATCAATACCCTATAACAATGGCGACAAATGGGAAGTAAATGCCAAATAAATTGCCCCATATCAATTCTTAGCTTCATGGCTGTGCGCATACCCGCACTGCGCTTAATGCAGGGTATGCGAAATGCCCAAGTAGCTACAAATTAAATACACGGAACCTACTTTACGGCTGGCTGTAAAGAAATTTAACGCAGATTTTATGCAGGTCACAAGAACAAGTAGGAAGAGCAGAAAACGGAATGCAAAAGCTCCCACAAGAGCAATCCTTTCAGCTTGAACATTACTTAAGATATGTGAGCGTAACCCAAACAAAGGTGAAATTGGTATTCTCCACGCATAAACATAAACGGAATACCGGCTATAAGCCGGATCAGGTCAGACACCGGTAACCCAAGGTCAATTCTCCGGAGGCTTTCGGTAAGCTCCAATTAAATTCTTAACGCCCGCACCAATCGATGGACCAGACAACAATGACGCGACATTTTGTTGCCGATGCTCGTCGACTCTCAAGAATAAAGGGAAGAGGAAGATATATATTATGCCCATAATTGCTCAAAGCACATGAAAGTAGCAAAGTCTTCGCTTCGTTAAGGCGCCGTCTGCTGACTCGCTTTATTTGCCTCTTTTTTTTTTTTTTGTGCTAAAAATTTGCCCGTTTTTGTGCTGCATTTGAGAGTCTGTCAGTTTGCCATTTCGCCTGTTCGCTGGTTGTTTACATAAAAATATTGCCAAGGCGGCGTGAGAGGGCCAGAAACAAAACATAATGAGGCAGACAAGAGCCCACATCCAACGAGCTCGTGGCCAGACGCGAATGACGGCTCAGACTTAGCGGAGACAGAACCAACCAGCCAACTGGTCTATGCTATTCCAAATGCAAGTGGAAAACCGAATAGGAAAGGCGTGTGGAAGAAAATGGAAAATAGAAAAAACTAGCAGACAAAGTGGTAAATAGACGTAAAACGCGTGACTTTCACTTTGATGTCGCGGCTGTCGACGTTGACGTCGATTTGACCGTGGTGCAAAAGCCAGGCTAAGAGGTAGTTTACGCTGAAATGAAATACGGGCAACTCCGGCTGTCTGACTCCAACAACCCTGCTCCTTCCGCCAGACGATGTTTGCATAGACGGCACGTGCAGCCTTCTGCAAAATACTTCTTGTTTTTCTTCATTTTCCCATTGCCGGCTGTGGGATGAAACTAAAGCCGGGTCTTCACAACAGCTGGGCCGCAGTCAATAGACAATGTTTTTGTCAGGCTTAAGGAAGACGTTGGCGGAAAAAGGCGCAGATCAGGAAAAATATATGCAATTTCAAAAACACTTCAAGCACTGCACACAGCTCAACAATGCATTAAAGTTTATTGAACGATTAAATTATAATAACATTATTTGAGATTTTGCTTCTAACTATTTAATTGCCAATTTTCACAATGCATATTTTATTGAGAAGTGCTCGAGCAAGACAATTCTCCAATAAACTTGAATAACTTAGAAGACTAATTGCTCAGAAAAAGTCGAAATTTCAAATGAGGAAAAAGTCTTTAATAATTGAAGCTCCCAGTTCGGATTAAATATTCTTAGTATGACATTTTTTCGAGCTTGACATGAAAGGGGAAATAGATATTGCACTTCTTTCTGCTGACTTCTATTGGTGTGTATTTTGTGGCCCCAAATACGCAGGTTAGGTCTTTGAAAATCCTTTACAACTGACCGAAGCAAACACAAGTTCCATAGCTGCCTGCAGCTAGATTGTCACAAAAACCAACACATATCAACTCCGACAGGTCAAGCAGCTTCACTGCACTACATTGCATAAAAAAAAGGAATCGCATAAAGGCAGAAAATTAGAAAACATGAAAGTCTAGAAGAAAAGCTGCTCACAGCTGCCCCAGTCAAGTCGAGTTGCCTGAGACACACCTAGAGGCGGCTGGCGAACTGGAGCTAGCAAATGTTTGCTTGAGCCGTGTTGCAGGCAGCATATAAGAGTGGCGGCTTATCAGCAGGTGTCACAATGCCACTCAACTACAAATGTATGCATATATAAGCGAATATATATGTAGCAGAACTGAGTCGGTCTTTCGGAATGAGCGCCTCGGGTTAGTTGCATGCAAAAGTGCGGCTGTTTTTAGTTATCAAAACTTTAAGCTGGGAATGACAAACAAAAGTGGAAGAGTGGAGAAGCTGGGCGAACGCTGTTAGATAATGAAGCGTAAACTTTTACCACAAATAGAGAAAATGGGCGAAGAAAAATTAGCCGGGCGCCTTTTTGCCGCTGCCTTTGAGCAATTGTGTCAGCGGAGACGCCACAATTTGAGCCAAATGGAAAAATGCCGTTGCATACTTTGCGGCTGTCTGCGATAAAAGTTTGCCCAACGCTAAAGCCAAATTGTGTGTAAATACTTAAAAAGTCGTTAGGGCTGCCAAGAAATGGATGCCCCTCAGCAGAAAGACGAAGTCCACGTCAATAAAAACCACAGGCCGGAGAAGGTGTTGTCCGGGTTGAAGTTCTGTAATGGACGCGAACGTACCAATATGAAGCGAACTGGATATATATACGATTTTCAATCATTATCAACAGTAATATAGTTCATCCTGGACTATAATTTTATGGAAACCTTTACGTGATTAACAAATTTTTAAAGCTATGCGATGATTTGTGTCACGCAACCTGCCCAGCTCTAGCTGAAGCCGACGCTCTTGAGATTGCAAGCGCAGCAAATATTTTTTAATGAGCGGCGCTTACAGAAGACGCTCGTCATTAGAAATGTTGGTGATTGATTGCAGCGTGGCTCGGCTCCGACTGACTGAAAGCTATATGCATTAGGCGAGGGGCTGCGACCATTAAGTGTGCCTGAAAGCGCGCTGCAATAAATTTGCTTAATCAAACTATTTAGCCGCTGTGTCTGTCACGATGCGGAAGTCAAGCTGGCGCCGTGGCCATTAGAGCTGGGGCGCACACATGTGTTGCATGCTTTTGGGCGCTGCCCAGACGACACACATAATCCTAATTAATTGCCAGCATCAGGCTGAATGCCGGCACAAAGCTTCACTCACTTGTACCGTAATTCGAATGCATCCACGGCATTCACATTGCTGGCAACCATATACTCGGGTCGGGAATATGAGTAACCCATTTGGACCGCCCGACAGGTGCACGTGAGCACTTCGTGTGCACCATTTAGCCTCTGAGTGGCATGCGAACTGCGAGGCGAGCAGAAGAAGGCCGTTGATGCTGGCACCGTTCATTGCGTTGCATGCCACTGCGCCATTATTTCCTTTTAATTTGCTTTGGCTGCAAAAGTCGTGACGTGTTCAATGCTGCCCCCAAAGGCCGCGTACCCATCATCCTGCTCGCCTTCGTCCTCGTCTATCAACACCGAGCAGCTACTGCGACGCATTTCATGCACTTGGCTGAGCTTTGAAGTTGCTTAACACGTTTGATGTTTGCTGCAGCAGCAACGGCCGATGGGCCGCTGCGCATTTGTATGGCATGGGGTATGAGTGTGGGTGTGGGTGTGCGTGTGCTTGTGAGTGCCATAAAGTTTAATGCAAACAGCGAGTGTGACAGCTGGCAAGGGATCGTTTAACGGGCGGTAGAGGGGAATGTGGCATGTAATACAGCGCTGCAGTCGCTGCAAGGCCTAAGAGCTGACTTTGCAAATCGCTTTCATTATTGAATATTGGAACTGCGTGGGAGAGGAATCTACTAAGATTTTTTATACGAATTCTAATAACCAGCTTAAAGGAATCATGACTCATATAGATTGATAAAAGAACCACAGAGAAAAGTATATGAAGGGAAATTTACTAAGTTAGATAAAAATGCCTCATTTGAATTCAATTTAAATTGAAAGAAATTTTCATTTTAAATACAGTTCTTAACAGAAGCCAAAGGGATGGTAAGCCCCAAAGACCAAAGCAAAACACAAGAGAAAAATTGCAAAACTTTGGCAACTCCAAAGAACGGCCAAGGCGAGACTTGGACACTTAGGGCCAAAATGAACGATGGAAGGAGTAAGACAGATGGAACGAGATGGTAGGAGAGTTCGCTTTAACTACGCCGCAATAATCGATGTTGAAGTCGAACATCAATGGCCAAGCGGAGGCTGTCGAAGCAGTTGGCGTTCCTTAAAGACAGACCAGAAGCCGCCCGGGGCCATTCGGAGCAGCTCCCAAAAAGTATGCAACACAATTTTAATTAGTTTTGAAAAGTATTTTAATTTTTGCAATTTGTGTGTGCCACACGGCTGCCGGCTGCCGGAGCCGCAGAAATCTCTTGCCTATTGCCGAAGCAATTGTTGCGGCCACCCCATCACAGCTCCAGGCTATTCATGAAAGAAGCCGAAATCACGTTTAATGCGGCACTTTAATGATTATTAACATTATTAGCTGTAATGAGCGTCGTCAGCGCCATTTTAAAGTTTGCCAGCTATTCGAAAAATGGATGCGTTCAAAAAGAGCAAGTAAGCCCTAGAACCCCACAAAACAGCACAAATAAAAAAAAAATAAAAATAAAAAAAAAAATGAAGCAGAAAAAAATTCCAGCGAAAGTTGAAAAAGTTGGTAGAAATTTTTGCAATTATTTTTCTGTTTTAATGTAATAGTGGCGTTTTCAGTTTTCCCCTTTTCCGGCTCCATTTTACTTATTTTTAGCATTTTTTTTGTTCTTAGCTTTGAAACAAAACTTTGTTTAAACTATGCGGTCGAGGCCGGCTGGAACGAACTGGTATGCGACCGGCGATCTGTTTTGCCGTCCCGCCATAGTCTGTCCATCAGTTTTGGCCAGTTTAGCGGTTGCGTTAAGCATGCTCAAAAGTATGCTTTGATTTTTCGCCCGACGCTTGACTTCATCGCCCACTGCACGGAATTCAGTGTTCGAATTATTTGAGCTTTGGTTTTCGGCCAGCTCTTTGCCGCCTATGATTTTCAGTTTTTTAAAGTTAGATTTGCCTGGCTATTTATTATACGCAACTCTTTGCAAAAACACAAAAAGTTTTCAAATCAAATACCCAAGTTGGGTTAAAAGTTTACCTCGATACAAATATATTCTCGCAGGTTGATTTCTAGCTGGACTTACGGGTCGGTTTAGGAATTTGCACTTACCTACAAAAGAAAGAGAAAAAGAATTGATTAGTACACGTTTCTTACGATTGTAATACTATCATGAATTTAACAATAAAAATAATATAAATTTATCATACTTAAATAGTGCAACTATAGTACCTTAAGTAGTCTTATTAAAGTATAGCTTTTCAATACATCTATGTATATAAAGTTTGGGTATCTATCCAACATTTCGCAACCTCAAACACACTCTCACACTCAGATAGAGGCAGATATATCAAGCGTTTGAACTTAATTACATACAACTCATTTGTTGTATACAAAAACATGGCCTCCCATGGCCCCACGAGGCAACTAAAAGCCCGACACACAGCAGTCGTCGTCATCGAGCTCCTTCTCATCATGCCGGTTGAAATACGAAACCCAGCAAAAGGACAGACAGAGTGAGGACAGCCCGTGACACAGAGCAGGGACAGAGATTGAGCCAAAGCCGCCCGATGGCACCCGCAATCAGTGAAGCGTACAACTAACACAGACTTTTGTTTATATGTCATACAAATTACTCATACGTTAATAATTTAAACGGATGGCTGTTGATGATGGCCAGTCAAGGCGTCTGCAAATTTGCTTTGCAAATAGAACTACAACCAGCAGCAACATCCAACATACTCTGAAATCAATACAAAATGAAAACCAAATAGACTCCGGCGTCCCCTCCGCGTCTGGTATCTGTCTGGGCGATGCCCTAACTAAATATGAAACTGCCACCTCCAAAATTGTTTACTCTATGCCTGATAGCTTTCATTAAGTGAGGTTATTCATAACCCTCAGCAAGGAGAGCAATATTTACGCTAGCGAATCCTTAGTCGTATTTGTCCTGCTTGAGACCAAATTCGTTATTCCATCAATAAAACAATAGTCCCGATGTCTTTCTGTTTGTGTAGGTTTAGTATCCTGCTAGTATATATTTAGATTTTATTTAGTCCTATTGAATTTCATCTGCATTTAAAGAGGCAACCCAAAGAGTTTGCTTTTCGCTCGATTATTCTATGAGGAACTATACGGATTTATAGCTTCACTTCTCTTTTTATAATATGAACAATATTGTAATATATAATTAACATCAACCTATTTGATGGTTGATATTTAGTTCAGAGCATATCTTTTTTAATTGACAAAACTAGATAAATAATTTTAGGAGTCGGCATCATCATATTGAAGCTCTTCACCCACGGAAGAGTTAAGCAGCTTTTTTGGTGAATTGCAATCACAAATTAAGTAGCTGCCCTCAGAGTGAGGTAAGGGCAACAATATCGTTGATCCCGGCCTAAGTTGTAATGGTAGTCCGCCAGAATTTTGTATCCACTTATGTATTGCAGACTTGTCTGAATGCTCTTTTGCAAAACTATCTTTAATTGGCACCTCCGAAGATCCGAGCTGGGTGCCACTATCGGCGAGATTAAATAAATTGAATTTACTGTCTAAATATCTGTTATAAGGCACACCCAAGGCATTAAGCACATTGCCAGATTCGAGTAGTGCTCTTTCATTCTGCAACCCCAATAATTTGTTTTCCTGTTCGCCCAATACACCACCAAGCCTGTCGAACTCATCATCAACCACATCATCCTCGCTCTCGCCTTCTTGGCAGTTCTTTTCTTCCAAAGGCTCAATCGTCGAATCCATTGATCGATTTTGATCGATCGCGTTTGCGCTTTTTTTTATAATTTTGGCTTGCTCCTCCTGGTTCGCATTTATTTTAGTTTCTTCATCTTGAGAGAGACTTTGACTCTGTGAAGTGTCCCTTTTCAAATCATTGATCGAATTTTCTACTTCTTGAGGTTTCTTTACACAATGAACTGATTGGTTTTCCGCGCCTTCGACTTGGCTGGTCTGATGGAGTGGTTGCTGCTGCAAAGGAGTCGCTGCCAATGTTAAGAGTTGCTTAAGGCGAGTCAAACAGAACTGTAGTTTCTCTTTCTCAGCCGCATCGACGCAGTTTCCCTGTGCAATAAGGCTGACCTTATCAGACTTGTTACCATTATTATGATGACTCTTTGAAAATTTCCATTTGTCTTGTTCGCATTTCTGTTCATTAAAATTTCTTATCTTATTAATTTGAAATACAGTACGAGGCGACGGCTGAGTTCTTTTTAAAATTTGTTCTTGCAAGTCGAAATTGGAAGAATTTTGAAACATATTTGGCTTAGTTTTGATGCAGTTGGCTTTATGAGAACGCATATAACTATTTTTGGAGAACTTCTCATTAATGCTCTTTGGATCTGTAAGCTTCTCATTTTCAGGGCAATGAATAAAGCTACTACCACAATTTTTGTTAGTTAGTTGATTCTTCCTCAAGTCGCCAACGCTTTTCTTGACTTTTGAAAATAATGATTCATCTTCGGCTTCAACCCAGTTGTCTGCAAACTCCTGCTTCATATTGGAATCAGGAAATTTATTTACACAAAAAGATTGCCGCCGAAGCTGATCATCATTTTCCGCTTTAACTGGCCGGTTGTAGATTATGTTTTGATGGACCATTATAAATGGCATCACCTTCTTTTTTTTGAATATCATGTTTTCTTCCTTAGATTGTTTCGAATTCTCCTTTAAAGACTTGCATGAAGCTTCTTTGGTATCCGAATGGTTTGAGCCTGGAGTGATTGAATGCTCACGGTTTTGTCCAATGAATTCTGAATTCCCCTTATCCTTCCAACCGGTAAAGCGAAAGCTGTGAAATTTCCCAAAAACATAAGAGTTTTCGACTCTGCATTTACAGTGCACGCAGTGTGGTTGTCTGAGAGCGAACTTAACACCTTCAGAGTTAGAATTGAATATCGCGTCTTTCGACTTTCTCATTTGCCTTGATGAATTCGTCTCTAATTCTTGCTTAAGTTTATTTGTTTGACCAGTATCTGAAGGTTTACAAGTTATTAGTTTTGGTATGGTTGGCTGTATCGATGGGTACCTCACCCTAGATGCTCTCCCAGGTATAATTTTTGAACTTACAGAATCAATCTTCTCATTTATTATTTTTGCAGATTTAGCATTCACATTAGTTTTCGAAGCAACGAGTTGAACGTATTTGTATGATCTCTCTCGATCTGCCTTATTGGGAGACTTCTTTGAATCGAGAAAAAATTTTTTTACGTGATCTACTAAATTTCCTGAGCCATTGAAATCACACTTTGGCATTTGTTTATCCGGTGTATACCGGTTTGGGTTAGGTATATTTTTGCGCTCAACGAATAAATTTCTTTTAACTGCCTCAAAGTTATTGCTATAGTTATAATTTTTCCTATTCGACAGAGGCTTCCCCAAGTACATCTCAAAATTCTTGAATGTTTGGTGCCCATTGCTTGGGATCTTCTTGAACGTGTTGCAATTTGAATTTTGAGGCGAAGAATGAGGCAGACAACGTTTAAATTCTCCTGCAGAGTCATTCTTCCCTTTGGCCCTTTCAGAAAACCTAACTTTCCGAATATCCTTTCCCGCAAGGCTCTTCCACGATTCAAAGATGAACGGCGTTTGCCTTTGCGAGTAACCTTTGTCTCTGACCACACTACCATTAAGCTCGGTTGGCAGATGGTAACGCTTACATCCAGTTAAAATTGGACTAAACTGAGCACACATTCGCCACATGTCGTAAACTCCCAGAATACGAGTAAATTTTTCAAAATTAAGCAACCAGAAATTTATGTATTTATACTTCAGCTTTTACAACTATGCTCACAAAAGGGCTGTATTTATAACAGGGAGTAAAGGAATACCTGATTAAAATATCAAACGCCTATCAGAAGTCTTTAGATTTTAATACAATTTTGAGCTTCTTGCATTGTTTTAGCCGATTTCAATAGCGCTGCAGCCTCCCATTTTGTCATTTGTGGTCGAACTATACCGCAGAGTCCCGACTTGCACACAATGCATGGTAGCGATAAAAATACATCATTTTTAATACCAAACATTCCCTTGGCATTTGTTGACAATGAAAAGACCCGTTTTCTATTTTCGAATATAGATTTGACAACATCGGTGATCGTAAGACCAACAGCCCAGTTGGTATAGCCTTTTCCGGCAATTACCTTGAAGGCACCTTGTACCACATCTTTGTGTATTTTTGCCCAATGCATCGGATCTCCATCCCTTCCCATATTCGGCATAATTTTCTGAAAGTTGACACCACCTATTGACACCGACGACCAGAGAGGCACCGAATTGGGTCCATGCTCGCCAAGAACAAACCCTTGCACCGAACTGGTCGCCACGTCCAAAGTTTTCGCTATAAGCATTCGAAAGCGTGCACTATCCAGGTGACATCCTGTACTAAAGCATCGCTCTTGAGGTAAATTAGTTATTTTTTGGGCGACCCAAGTCATTGCATCCACTGGGTTCGATGCAATTATATACACTGCGTTGGGGCTATATTTAATAAGCTTCGGCAATACTTCCTTCATGACATCAGCTATTTTTTGAGCCGATTCTTGATTTTTCTGACCGTCATTTGGCTGCTCATCGGGCGCAACCACAATCACTCTGGAATCCCGAGTGAACTCTACCTCGCAGCATTCTTGAATTTTACAATCATTTAGAAAGAGTGAGCCTTGCAGAAGGTCCAAGCTCTCAGCCATACACAATTTTTTATTCATATCGTAGATAACAATATTGTTAGTAACACCCTTCGAAAGCATGGTTATTGCACTTGCCATACCCACAGGGCTCGAACCAAAAATAGAAACCTTATTACCGGCTTCTACGTCATGTTCCTTAAAACGTTTGCTTAGACATTTGCGAAAGGCATCCATAAGTCGATGGTAGTTTTTCGATGAGTCATAAGACGAAGAACAATGTCTGTTAAATGTAGACAGATCAAAATATAGCCATCGTCCGTGTTTATTTACAAAATTATGTGCCCAATAGCATAATAAGCTGTGGTTTTGTGCCAAATTACCAGAAGTATAAAAATTACGTATAATTTTCATACTTATACAATTTTGATAAACTTTATACGAATTCGAAATGTCAATTTAGGCCAATAGAGTCATATTTATGCTTAATGGGTTGCTGGGCAAAAAATTTTAAATAGACGTTCTCGAATCAGCTTTTACCCCATAGGAAATATGCCTTCGCAGTCTGTCTCGCATGCCATGAAGATATTTTGAAGATTAAGTTGAAGATCTGCGTGATTTTTCGAAACGAACAAGGGGTTCATGATTCACCAAATCATAGGATGTCTGCTAGCTTGAATATGCAGAAAACAATTTTAATTTAAAAAAAAAACACTTCTACATTTCCATATAGCTGAGCCTAGATGTATTTAGATATGTAAGAGAATGAATGCCCAAAAGCCTTGCACTTGTTGGGTTATTTAGAATTTAATGCTATTTTGAGCCTTTCGAATGATTTCAGCTGATTCCAGTAGCTTCGCAGACTCCCATTTCGTCAATTGTGGACGGACTATTCCGCTGAGTCCAGAGTCACACACAATGCATGGTAATGATATAAAAACATCCTCTTCAATACCGCATATTCCCTTGGCGTTTGTGGACAATGACAACACCCGTTTGCTATTTTCGAATATTGCTTTTACAACATCGGTGATCGTAAGACCAATAGCCCAGTTAGTATAGCCTTTTCCGGCAATTACCTTGAAGGCACCTTGTACCACATCTTTGTGTATTTTTGACCACTGCATCGGATCTTCACCCCTGCCCATATTGGGTATCATTCTCTGTAAGCTTACTCCACCTACGGACACAGATGACCACACTGGTACTGAGCTGGATCCATGCTCGCCAAGAACAAACCCTTGCACGGAACTGGTCGCCACGCCCAAAGATTTTGCTATAAACAATCGAAAGCGTGCACTGTCCAGGTGGCATCCGGTGCTGAAGCATCGCTCTTGAGGCAAATTTGTTATTTTTTGGGCGACCCAAGTCATTACATCTGCTGGGTTCGATACAATGATATACACTGCGTTGGGGCTATGTTTAATAAGCTCCGGCATTAATTTCATCATAATCTCTGCCGTTTTTTGGGACACATCCAATCGTGTCTGCGTGGCCGTCGGACGTACACCAGCCGTAACCACAACCACTCTGGAATCCCGAGTTGACTCAATGTCGCAACTCTCTTGAACATGGCAATCGTTCAGAAAGAGTGAGCCATGCAGAAGGTCCAAGCTCTCAGACTTACATATTTTTTTATTCATGTCGAAGATGACAACATTGTTCGTAACTCGCTTGGAAAGCATGGTAATTGCAGATCCCATACCCACGGCGCCCGAACCAACTATTGAAACCTTGTTGCCAAATGGAAAGTGGGTTCCAGATTTTAAGTTTTGTTTTTTCAAAGTGGTGAATAAGCACTTGCGAAATGCCTCCATTTCGTAAGGGAAGAAAACCGTCTCTGAATATGAAAAGTGCCACTTATTAGCATTCGTTATATATTGTATTCACTATAGGATAGGATGTCCATTCACTCAAAATATTTGAATAAAATGTGAAAAATATTTGGTTAAAATTTGGAGAATACAAAATTTGGAAATTTTAAGTCAATTCGAATGGGTTACTAAGAAAGAAAGCCAAAAGATCTCGCAAGCCTTAAAAAACTAAAAGTTCAACATT
>JABVZY010000002.1:12609706-12630195 GCA_020883555.1 Drosophila nannoptera
CTGTCAGCTGATCGAGCTGAAAATAGGTGTGGCGTAGCAGAATTTGATAATCCTGGCAAAATGAAATACAACCTTGGGATCTCATAATTTATTCACGCTCTTATTTTTAATTTATTACTGTTTTACATGGCCTAATAAAATAATTTAATAGGTGCTCCAACAAGCAGAACCAATTGAAGAAAGATGTCGTTACGGGTAACCTAGCCTTTCCTCTTTCAATTGCCAGTCAACCTCTCTTCCTGTGTAGAAATTTCCCAACTTTAAGGTTAGCTTCTTTAACAAATCTGCACACTTTTTCATCTCGGCTGCCCCAGCACATTTCTTCTTAGCAGCCTGACGAAATTATACAAAAGGTATATCAACATTTGCAGCAATTTACGATGTGTGATTATGAGCCGTTGCTGTATAAATCTAATTCTCACGGGGTTACTACATACTTCATACTCTTACACAGATTTCTGATAAATGATATTTAATCGATTTTACCTATTTAGCCCTATCTGCGAGATCAAGAGATCTCGCTTTTTTTATTGTTTAAAAACAGGCTTCGTTTTCTATTTTTTATTTTAAATTAATCTGTTTTACACACAGGCCTAATCAATTAAAAAACAGCTGGAGCGAGTATCAGCCACTGCTCTATCTCCGTTGTTCATATAAGTTGTTCGTTCCCTTTTTGAGGCCGTAGAGAAACATATTCGATTGGGGTCAATTCTTGAACAAATTTCGATTAACAATTTCCCTATTTTTTGGTTGGCTTTGTTGACAATATATCAATATTTCGCCAAGTTACTGGGCATTATATAGCCTTTATTTTCTTATCAAGTACACATTAGTTTACATGTGATATGGGACGAAAATATAAATCGAAATGCAATCGATATTATCTTGGTATAATAGAATTAAGGTTTAAATATTTCCACGCACACGGCAGTAGCCCGCCGGAAAATTATTGAAGGATCTAATTACCATATCACCTACCAAATTGACATTACATTATAAAAATCTTTATAGATTAGATGCGATGTGCAATTTGAAGACCCAAGCAATTACGATCAGCCCGCGACTTGATTTGATTTATATATATTTATACATATAAATATGCTATACATCGATAACATGCTGAAAGCAGCATTACAACCTAATTTCAAAAATGCATCAAAGAACGCAATCTTGTGATGAAGACAGTAAAATTATAGAAACGTGCAAGACTTATTATATACAACTTTTTTATTTTTTACTTGTTACATTTTCAAGTCAATCCTTCAAAAGCATTACTTAACACATCTGATGCTCCTCCTTATCGTTCGTTCGTTTACTGTTAGAGGCTCTTGAGAAGCATATTCAATTGGGGGTCAACTTATGAACAAGTTTCTATTAACAATTTCCCTACTTTTTGGTTGGCTTCTTTGACAAATCTGCACATCTTTTCTTCTCGGCAGCTTCCTTCTCTTTCTTAGCCAAATCTGCACATTTCTTTTTCTCAGCAGCTTCCTTCTCTTTCTTAGCCAAATCTGCACACTTCTTCTTCTGAGCAGCTTCCTTCGCTTTCTTGGCTGCCTTGGCGCACTTTTTCTTCAGCTCTGCTTCCTTCCCTTTTTTGGGCGCCTTAGCGCTCTTTTTCTTCTGGCCAGCTTCCTTTTCTTTCCTTGCAGCATCGGCGAACTTCTTCTCAGCAGCCCCCTTCTTTTTCTTCGCAAGCTCGGCACACTTTTTCTTCAGATCGCCGGCTTTCCCACCAGCTTTCTTGCTGAAAGGCAGTCTCTGAAGCCCATTGAACACGGTCGCGGGCAGATATTTCTGGGTGGCCGCAGCAGGCAGGGAAGAAAGTCCGCTACTAAGAGCTTTGCAAGAGATAGCATATGCGAACCGACTGAAATTCATGGTGATGTTGGCTTATAAATGTAGGAATTTAGTAGTAAAAAAAAAGTAATAACTTAAAAAATTTTGCTAAAACACAATTTTGATACGGCTAGAAACTCGAGAGAACTGTTCCAAATGATTTCTACTGATTTAATGACGAAATATTACAAATCCAAAAGGCATATCAATATTTTTGCCAAGTTACTATAATGCCAAGTAGCCTTTGTTTTATTTATCAAATACCCATTTTTACATCATACTCATAGCCAACTTTTATTGTGTGGAAATTTCGTTCCGTGGCGAATGTGAGAATATTATTAAAGGATCCAATTACCATATCACCCAAACGACCAAATTGACATTACATTATAAAAATCTTTATAGATTAGATGCGATGTGCAATTTGAAGACCCAAGCAATTACGATCAGCCCGCGACTTGATTTGATTTATATATATTTATACATATAAATATGCTATATATCGAAAACATGCTGAAAGCAGCATTACAACCTAATTTCAAAAATGCATCAAAGAACGCAATCTTGTGATGAAGACAGTAAAATTATAGAAACGTGCAAGACTTATTATATACAACTTTTTTATTTTTTACTTGTTACATTTTCAAGTCAATCCTTCAAAAGCATTACTTAACACATCTGATGCTCCTCCTTATCGTTCGTTCGTTTACTGTTAGAGGCTCTTGAGAAGCATATTCAATTGGAGGGTCAACTCATGAACAAGTTTCTATTAACAATTTCCCTACTTTTTGGTTGGCTTCTTTGACAAATCTGCACATCTTTTCTTCTCGGCAGCTTCCTTCTCTTTCTTAGCCAAATCTGCACATTTCTTTTTCTCAGCAGCTTCCTTCTCTTTCTTAGCCAAATCTGCACACTTCTTTTTCTGAGCAGCTTCCTTCGCTTTCTTGGCTGCCTTGGCGCACTTTTTCTTCAGCTCTGCTTCCTTTCCTTTTTTGGGCGCCTTAGCGCTCTTTTTCTTCTGGCCAGCTTCCTTTTCTTTCCTTGCAGCATCGGCGAACTTCTTCTCAGCAGCCCCCTTTTTCTTCGCAAGCTCGGCACACTTTTTCTTCAGATCGCCGGCTTTCCCACCAGCCTTCTTGCTGAAAGGCAGTCTCTGAAGCCCATTGAACACGGTCGCGGGCAGATATTTCTGGGTGGCCGCAGCAGGCAGGGAAGAAAGTCCGCTACTAAGAGCTTTGCAAGAGATAGCATATGCGAACCGACTGAAATTCATGGTGATGTTGGCTTATAAATGTAGGAATTTAGTAGTAAAAAAAAAGTAATAACTTAAAAAATTTTGCTAAAACACAATTTTGATACGGCTAGAAACTCGAGAGAACTGTTCCAAATGATTTCTACTGATTTAATGACGAAATATTACAAATCCAAAAGGCATATCAATATTTTTGCCAAGTTACTATAATGCCAAGTAGCCTTTGTTTTATTTATCAAATACCCATTTTTACATCATACTCATAGCCAACTTTTATTGTGTGGAAATTTCGTTCCGTGGCGAATGTGAGAATATTATTAAAGGATCCAATTACCATATCACCCAAACGACCAAATTGACATTACATTATAAAAATCTTTATAGATTAGATGCGATGTGCAATTTGAAGACCCAAGCAATTACGATCAGCCCGCGACTTGATTTGATTTATATATATTTATACATATAAATATGCTATATATCGAAAACATGCTGAAAGCAGCATTACAACCTAATTTCAAAAATGCATCAAAGAACGCAATCTTGTGATGAAGACAGTAAAATTATAGAAACGTGCAAGACTTATTATATACAACTTTTTTATTTTTTACTTGTTACATTTTCAAGTCAATCCTTCAAAAGCATTACTTAACACATCTGATGCTCCTCCTTATCGTTCGTTCGTTTACTGTTAGAGGCTCTTGAGAAGCATATTCAATTGGAGGGTCAACTCATGAACAAGTTTCTATTAACAATTTCCCTACTTTTTGGTTGGCTTCTTTGACAAATCTGCACATCTTTTCTTCTCGGCAGCTTCCTTCTCTTTCTTAGCCAAATCTGCACATTTCTTTTTCTCAGCAGCTTCCTTCTCTTTCTTAGCCAAATCTGCACACTTCTTTTTCTGAGCAGCTTCCTTCGCTTTCTTGGCTGCCTTGGCGCACTTTTTCTTCAGCTCTGCTTCCTTTCCTTTTTTGGGCGCCTTAGCGCTCTTTTTCTTCTGGCCAGCTTCCTTTTCTTTCCTTGCAGCATCGGCGAACTTCTTCTCAGCAGCCCCCTTTTTCTTCGCAAGCTCGGCACACTTTTTCTTCAGATCGCCGGCTTTCCCACCAGCCTTCTTGCTGAAAGGCAGTCTCTGAAGCCCATTGAACACGGTCGCGGGCAGATATTTCTGGGTGGCCGCAGCAGGCAGGGAAGAAAGTCCGCTACTAAGAGCTTTGCAAGAGATAGCATATGCGAACCGACTGAAATTCATGGTGATGTTGGCTTATAAATGTAGGAATTTAGTAGTAAAAAAAAAGTAATAACTTAAAAAATTTTGCTAAAACACAATTTTGATACGGCTAGAAACTCGAGAGAACTGTTCCAAATGATTTCTACTGATTTAATGACGAAATATTACAAATCCAAAAGGCATATCAATATTTTTGCCAAGTTACTATAATGCCAAGTAGCCTTTGTTTTATTTATCAAATACCCATTTTTACATCATACTCATAGCCAACTTTTATTGTGTGGAAATTTCGTTCCGTGGCGAATGTGAGAAAATTATTAAAGGATCCAATTACCATATCACCTACACGACCAAATTGACATTACATTATAAAAATCTTTATAGATTAGATGCGATGTGCAATTTGAAGACCCAAGCAATTACGATTAGCCCGCGACTTGATTTGATTTATATATATTTATACATATAAATATGCTATATATCGAAAACATGCTGAAAGCAGCATTACAACCTAATTTCAAAAATGCATCAAAGAACGCAATCTTGTGATGAAGACAGTAAAATTATAGAAACGTGCAAGACTTATTATATACAACTTTTTTATTTTTACTTGTTACATTTTCAAGTCAATCCTTCAAAAGCATTACTTAACACATCTGATGCTCCTCCTTATCGTTCGTTCGTTTACTGTTAGAGGCTCTTGAGAAGCATATTCAATTGGAGGGTCAACTCATGAACAAGTTTCTATTAACAATTTCCCTACTTTTTGGTTGGCTTCTTTGACAAATCTGCACATCTTTTCTTCTCGGCAGCTTCCTTCTCTTTCTTAGCCAAATCTGCACATTTCTTTTTCTCAGCAGCTTCCTTCTCTTTCTTAGCCAAATCTGCACACTTCTTCTTCTGAGCAGCTTCCTTCGCTTTCTTGGCAGCCTTGGCGCACTTTTTCTTCAGCTCTGCTTCCTTTCCTTTTTTGGGCGCCTTAGCGCTCTTTTTCTTCTGGCCAGCTTCCTTTTCTTTCCTTGCAGCATGGGCGAACTTCTTCTCAGCAGCCCCCTTCTTTTTCTTCGCAAGCTCGGCACACTTTTTCTTCAGATCGCCGGCTTTCCCACCAGCCTTCTTGCTGAAAGGCAGTCTCTGAAGCCCATTGAACACGGTCGCGGGCAGATATTTCTGGGTGGCCGCAGCAGGCAGGGAAGAAAGTCCGCTACTAAGAGCTTTGCAAGAGATAGCATATGCGAACCGACTGAAATTCATGGTGATGTTGGCTTATAAATGTACGAATTTAGTAGTAAAAAAAAAGTAATAACTTAAAAAATTTTGCTAAAACACAATTTTGATACGGCTAGAAACTCGAGAGAACTGTTCCAAATGATTTCTACTGATTTAATGACGAAATATTACAAATCCAAAAGGCATATCAATATTTTTGCCAAGTTACTATAATGCTAAGTAGCCTTTGTTTTATTTATCAAATACCCATTTTTACATCATACTCATAGCCAACTTTTATTGTGTGGAAATTTCGTTCCGTGGCGAATGTGAGAATATTATTAAAGGATCCAATTACCATATCACCTATACGACCAAATTGACATTACATTATAAAAATCTTTTTAGATTAGATGCGATGTGCAATTTGAAGACCCAAGCAATTGAGATCAGCCCGTGATTTGATTTGATTTATATATATTTATACATATAAATATGCTATATATCGAAAACATGCTGAAAGCAGCATTACAACCTAATTTCAAAAATGCATCAAAGAACGCAATCTTGTGATGAAGACTGAGTAAAATTATAGAAACGTGCAAGACTTATTATATACAACTTTTTTATTTTTACTTGTTACATTTTCAAGTCAATCCTTCAAAAGCATTACTTAACACATCTGATGCTCCTCCTTATCGTTCGTTCGTTTACTGTTAGAGGCTCTTGAGAAGCATATTCAATTGGAGGGTCAACTCATGAACAAGTTTCTATTAACAATTTCCCTACTTTTTGGTTGGCTTCTTTGACAAATCTGCACATCTTTTCTTCTCGGCAGCTTCCTTCTCTTTCTTAGCCAAATCTGCACATTTCTTTTTCTCAGCAGCTTCCTTCTCTTTCTTAGCCAAATCTGCACACTTCTTCTTCTGAGCAGCTTCCTTCGCTTTCTTGGCAGCCTTGGCGCACTTTTTCTTCAGCTCTGCTTCCTTTCCTTTTTTGGGCGCCTTAGCGCTCTTTTTCTTCTGGCCAGCTTCCTTTTCTTTCCTTGCAGCATCGGCGAACTTCTTCTCAGCAGCCCCCTTTTTCTTCGCAAGCTCGGCACACTTTTTCTTCAGATCGCCGGCTTTCCCACCAGCCTTCTTGCTGAAAGGCAGTCTCTGAAGCCCATTGAACACGGTCGCGGGCAGATATTTCTGGGTGGCCGCAGCAGGCAGGGAAGAAAGTCCGCTACTAAGAGCTTTGCAAGAGATAGCATATGCGAACCGACTGAAATTCATGGTGATGTTGGCTTATAAATGTAGGAATTTAGTAGTAAAAAAAAAAGTAATAACTTAAAAAATTTTGCTAAAACACAATTTTGATACGGCTAGAAACTCGAGAGAACTGTTCCAAATGATTTCTACTGATTTAATGACGAAATATTACAAATCCAAAAGGTATATCAATATTTTTGCCAAGTTACTATAATGCCAAGTAGCCTTTGTTTTATTTATCAAATACCCATTTTTACATCATACTCATAGCCAACTTTTATTGTGTGGAAATTTCGTTCCGTGGCGAATGTGAGAATATTATTAAAGGATCCAATTACCATATCACCCAAACGACCAAATTGACATTACATTATAAAAATCTTTATAGATTAGATGCGATGTGCAATTTGAAGACCCAAGCAATTGAGATCAGCCCGTGATTTGATTTGATTTATATATATTTATACATATAAATATGCTATATATCGAAAACATGCTGAAAGCAGCATTACAACCTAATTTCAAAAATGCATCAAAGAACGCAATCTTGTGATGAAGACTGAGTAAAATTATAGAAACGTGCAAGACTTATTATATACAACTTTTTTATTTTTACTTGTTACATTTTCAAGTCAATCCTTCAAAAGCATTACTTAACACATCTGATGCTCCTCCTTATCGTTCGTTCGTTTACTGTTAGAGGCTCTTGAGAAGCATATTCAATTGGAGGGTCAACTCATGAACAAGTTTCTATTAACAATTTCCCTACTTTTTGGTTGGCTTCTTTGACAAATCTGCACATCTTTTCTTCTCGGCAGCTTCCTTCTCTTTCTTAGCCAAATCTGCACATTTCTTTTTCTCAGCAGCTTCCTTCTCTTTCTTAGCCAAATCTGCACACTTCTTCTTCTGAGCAGCTTCCTTCGCTTTCTTGGCTGCCTTGGCGCACTTTTTCTTCAGCTCTGCTTCCTTTCCTTTTTTGGGCGCCTTAGCGCTCTTTTTCTTCTGGCCAGCTTCCTTTTCTTTCCTTGCAGCATCGGCGAACTTCTTCTCAGCAGCCCCCTTTTTCTTCGCAAGCTCGGCACACTTTTTCTTCAGATCGCCGGCTTTCCCACCAGCCTTCTTGCTGAAAGGCAGTCTCTGAAGCCCATTGAACACGGTCGCGGGCAGATATTTCTGGGTGGCCGCAGCAGGCAGGGAAGAAAGTCCGCTACTAAGAGCTTTGCAAGAGATAGCATATGCGAACCGACTGAAATTCATGGTGATGTTGGCTTATAAATGTAGGAATTTAGTAGTAAAAAAAAAGTAATAACTTAAAAAATTTTGCTAAAACACAATTTTGATACGGCTAGAAACTCGAGAGAACTGTTCCAAATGATTTCTACTGATTTAATGACGAAATATTACAAATCCAAAAGGCATATCAATATTTTTGCCAAGTTACTATAATGCCAAGTAGCCTTTGTTTTATTTATCAAATACCCATTTTTACATCATACTCATAGCCAACTTTTATTGTGTGGAAATTTCGTTCCGTGGCGAATGTGAGAATATTATTAAAGGATCCAATTACCATATCACCCAAACGACCAAATTGACATTACATTATAAAAATCTTTATAGATTAGATGCGATGTGCAATTTGAAGACCCAAGCAATTGAGATCAGCCCGTGATTTGATTTGATTTATATATATTTATACATATAAATATGCTATATATCGAAAACATGCTGAAAGCAGCATTACAACCTAATTTCAAAAATGCATCAAAGAACGCAATCTTGTGATGAAGACTGAGTAAAATTATAGAAACGTGCAAGACTTATTATATACAACTTTTTTATTTTTTACTTGTTACATTTTCAAGTCAATCCTTCAAAAGCATTACTTAACACATCTGATGCTCCTCCTTATCGTTCGTTCGTTTACTGTTAGAGGCTCTTGAGAAGCATATTCAATTGGGGGTCAACTCATGAACAAGTTTCTATTAACAATTTCCCTACTTTTTGGTTGGCTTCTTTGACAAATCTGCACATCTTTTCTTCTCGGCAGCTTCCTTCTCTTTCTTGGCCAAATCTGCACATTTCTTTTTCTCAGCAGCTTCCTTCTCTTTCTTAGCCAAATCTGCACACTTCTTCTTCTGAGCAGCTTCCTTCGCTTTCTTGGCAGCCTTGGCGCACTTTTTCTTCAGCTCTGCTTCCTTTCCTTTTTTGGGCGCCTTAGCGCTCTTTTTCTTCTGGCCAGCTTCCTTTTCTTTCCTTGCAGCATGGGCGAACTTCTTCTCAGCAGCCCCCTTCTTTTCTTCGCAAGCTCGGCACACTTTTTCTTCAGATCGCCGGCTTTCCCACCAGCCTTCTTGCTGAAAGGCAGTCTCTGAAGCCCATTGAACACGGTCGCGGGCAGATATTTCTGGGTGGCCGCAGCAGGCAGGGAAGAAAGTCCGCTACTAAGAGCTTTGCAAGAGATAGCATATGCGAACCGACTGAAATTCATGGTGATGTTGGCTTATAAATGTACGAATTTAGTAGTAAAAAAAAAGTAATAACTTAAAAAATTTTGATAAAACACAATTTTGATACGGCTAGAAACTCGAGAGAACTGTTCCAAATGATTTCTACTGATTTAATGACGAAATATTACAAATCCAAAAGGCATATCAATATTTTTGCCAAGTTACTATAATGCCAAGTAGCCTTTGTTTTATTTATCAAATACCCATTTTTACATCATACTCATAGCCAACTTTTATTGTGTGGAAATTTCGTTCCGTGGCGAATGTGAGAATATTATTAAAGGATCCAATTACCATATCACCCAAACGACCAAATTGACATTACATTATAAAAATCTTTATAGATTAGATGCGATGTGCAATTTGAAGACCCAAGCAATTACGATCAGCCCGCGACTTGATTTGATTTATATATATTTATACATATAAATATGCTATATATCGAAAACATGCTGAAAGCAGCATTACAACCTAATTTCAAAAATGCATCAAAGAACGCAATCTTGTGATGAAGACTGAGTAAAATTATAGAAACGTGCAAGACTTATTATATACAACTTTATTTTTTACTTGTTACATTTTCAAGTCAATCCTTCAAAAGCATTACTTAACACATCTGATGCTCCTCCTTATCGTTCGTTCGTTTACTGTTAGAGGCTCTTGAGAAGCATATTCAATTGGAGGGTCAACTCATGAACAAGTTTCTATTAACAATTTCCCTACTTTTTGGTTGGCTTCTTTGACAAATCTGCACATCTTTTCTTCTCGGCAGCTTCCTTCTCTTTCTTAGCCAAATCTGCACATTTCTTTTTCTCAGCAGCTTCCTTCTCTTTCTTAGCCAAATCTGCACACTTTTTCTTCTCAGCAGCTTCCTTCGCTTTCTTGGCTGCCTTGGCGCACTTTTTCTTCAGCTCTGCTTCCTTTCCTTTTTTGGGCGCCTTAGCGCTCTTTTTCTTCTGGCCAGCTTCCTTTTCTTTCCTTGCAGCATCGGCGAACTTCTTCTCAGCAGCCCCCTTCTTTTTCTTCGCAAGCTCGGCACACTTTTTCTTCAGATCGCCGGCTTTCCCACCAGCTTTCTTGCTGAAAGGCAGTCTCTGAAGCCCATTGAACACGGTCGCGGGCAGATATTTCTGGGTGGCCGCAGCAGGCAGGGAAGAAAGTCCGCTACTAAGAGCTTTGCAAGAGATAGCATATGCGAACCGACTGAAATTCATGGTGATGTTGGCTTATAAATGTAGGAATTTAGTAGTAAAAAAAAAGTAATAACTTAAAAAATTTTGCTAAAACACAATTTTGATACGGCTAGAAACTCGAGAGAACTGTTCCAAATGATTTCTACTGATTTAATGACGAAATATTACAAATCCAAAAGGCATATCAATATTTTTGCCAAGTTACTATAATGCCAAGTAGCCTTTGTTTTATTTATCAAATACCCATTTTTACATCATACTCATAGCCAACTTTTATTGTGTGGAAATTTCGTTCCGTGGCGAATGTGAGAATATTATTAAAGGATCCAATTACCATATCACCCAAACGACCAAATTGACATTACATTATAAAAATCTTTATAGATTAGATGCGATGTGCAATTTGAAGACCCAAGCAATTACGATCAGCCCGCGACTTGATTTGATTTATATATATTTATACATATAAATATGCTATATATCGAAAACATGCTGAAAGCAGCATTACAACCTAATTTCAAAAATGCATCAAAGAACGCAATCTTGTGATGAAGACTGAGTAAAATTATAGAAGCGTGCAAGACTTATTATATACAACTTTATTTTTTACTTGTTACATTTTCAAGTCAATCCTTCAAAAGCATTACTTAACACATCTGATGCTCCTCCTTATCGTTCGTTCGTTTACTGTTAGAGGCTCTTGAGAAGCATATTCAATTGGAGGGTCAACTCATGAACAAGTTTCTATTAACAATTTCCCTACTTTTTGGTTGGCTTCTTTGACAAATCTGCACATCTTTTCTTCTCGGCAGCTTCCTTCTCTTTCTTGGCCAAATCTGCACATTTCTTTTTCTCAGCAGCTTCCTTCTCTTTCTTAGCCAAATCTGCACACTTCTTCTTCTGAGCAGCTTCCTTCGCTTTCTTGGCTGCCTTGGCGCACTTTTTCTTCAGCTCTGCTTCCTTTCCTTTTTTGGGCGCCTTAGCGCTCTTTTTCTTCTGGCCAGCTTCCTTTTCTTTCCTTGCAGCATCGGCGAACTTCTTCTCAGCAGCCCCCTTCTTTTTCTTCGCAAGCTCGGCACACTTTTTCTTCAGATCGCCGGCTTTCCCACCAGCCTTCTTGCTGAAAGGCAGTCTCTGAAGCCCACTGAACACGGTCGCGGGCAGATATTTCTGGGTGGCCGCAGCAGGCAGGGAAGAAAGTCCGCTACTAAGAGCTTTGCAAGAGATAGCATATGCGAACCGACTGAAATTCATGGTGATGTTGGCTTATAAATGTAGGAATTTAGTAGTAAAAAAAAGTAATAACTTAAAAAATTTTGCTAAAACACAATTTTGATACGGTTAGAAACTCGAGAGAACTGTTCCAAATGATTTCTACTGATTTAATGACGAAATATTACAAATCCAAAAGGCATATCAATATTTTTGCCAAGTTACTATAATGCCAAGTAGCCTTTGTTTTATTTATCAAATACCCATTTTTACATCATACTCATAGCCAACTTTTATTGTGTGGAAATTTCGTTCCGTGGCGAATGTGAGAATATTATTAAAGGATCCAATTACCATATCACCCAAACGACCAAATTGACATTACATTATAAAAATCTTTATAGATTAGATGCGATGTGCAATTTGAAGACCCAAGCAATTGAGATCAGCCCGTGATTTGATTTGATTTATATATATTTATACATATAAATATGCTATATATCGAAAACATGCTATAGATTAGATATGATGTGCAATGTCAACGCCCAAGCAATTGGGGTCAGCCCAAGATTTGATTTATATAAATTTATTTATACATACAAATATGCTATATATGGGAAACTATCTGAAAACATCGACACAGCCTAATTTCAAACATTCATCAAGACACAATTTCGTAATGAAGACGGAGTAAAATTAAATTTCTTTTATATTGCGAATTCTTCATATTGCGAATATTTTTCAAATAGAAACGTATAAGACTTATATGATAAAACTTTTTTATTGCTTTACTTGTTACATTTTTAAGTCAATCCACTTCAATAGCATTACATTCTTAATCTAAACAGTTTCCTCTCGTTCTGTCCAAAACAATATTCTTAAGGTTTTACAAAGCAATTCTTTCGTCCCTTTAAGATCAATCTTTCTTACATTTCTTATCAGACTCTGTACACTGTTCTTACATTGCTGCCTCGAGACCCTTCCCTTTCAGAAGCTTCTTTTCCTTTCTTTTCTTATCGACGATAGAAGCTCGATTTTTTTATAGCTTCCTCACATTCTTCTTTTTTTTTTGGAAGCTTCCTCGCACATTTTCTTCTCAGTAGCTTCCCTCTCTTTCTTGGCTATCTTGTCACATTTCATTTTTTGTTCGCAGCTTCCTTCTATTTCTTGGTCATCTCGTTACATTTCTTTTTTTCGGCAGCTTCCTTCTCTTTCTTGGCCATCTCATTACATTTCTTTTTTTCGGCAGCTTCCTTCTCTTTCTTGGCCATCTCATTACATTTCTTTTTTTCGGCAGCTTCCTTCTCTTTCTTGGCCATCTCATCACATTTCTTTTCTTCGGCAGCTTCCTTCTCTTTCTTGGCCATCTCATCACATTTCTTTTTTTCGGCAGCTTCCTTCTCTTTCTTGGCCAACTCATTACAAATCTTTTCTTCGGCAGCTTCCTTCTCTTTCTTGGCCATCTCATTACATTTCTTTTTTTCGGCAGCTTTCTTGTCTTTCTTGGCCATCTCATCACATTTCTTTTTTTCGGCAGCTTCCTTCTCTTTCTTGGCCAACTCATTACAAATCTTTTCTTCGGCAGCTTCCTTCTCTTTCTTGGCCATCTCATTATATTTCTTTTTTCGGCAGCTTCCTTCTCTTTCTTGGCCAACTCATTACAAATCTTTTCTTCGGCAGCTTCCTTCTCTTTCTTGGCCATCTCATTATATTTCTTTTTTTCGGCAGCTTCCTTCTCTTTCTTGGCCATCTCATTATATTTCTTTTTTTCGGCAGCTTCCTTCTCTTTCTTGGCCAACTCATTACAAATCTTTTCTTCGGCAGCTTCCTTCTCTTTCTTGGCCATCTCATTATATTTCTTTTTTTCGGCAGCTTCCTTCTCTTTCTTGGCCAACTCATTACAAATCTTTTCTTCGGCAGCTTCCTTCTCTTTCTTGGCCATCTCATTATATTTCTTTTTTTCGGCAGCTTCCTTCTCTTTCTTGGCCAACTCATTACAAATCTTTTCTTCGGCAGCTTCCTTCTCTTTCTTGGCCATCTCATTACATTTCTTTTTTTCGGCAGCTTCCTTCTCTTTCTTGGCCATCTCATTACATTTCTTTTTTTCGGCAGCTTCCTTCTCTTTCTTGGCCATCTCATCACATTTCTTTTCTTCGGCAGCTTCCTTCTCTTTCTTGGCCATCTCATCACATTTCTTTTTTTCGGCAGCTTCCTTCTCTTTCTTGGCCAACTCATTACAAATCTTTTCTTCGGCAGCTTCCTTCTCTTTCTTGGCCATCTCATTACATTTCTTTTTTTCGGCAGCTTTCTTGTCTTTCTTGGCCATCTCATCACATTTCTTTTTTTCGGCAGCTTCCTTCTCTTTCTTGGCCAACTCATTACAAATCTTTTCTTCGGCAGCTTCCTTCTCTTTCTTGGCCATCTCATTATATTTCTTTTTTTCGGCAGCTTCCTTCTCTTTCTTGGCCAACTCATTACAAATCTTTTCTTCGGCAGCTTCCTTCTCTTTCTTGGCCATCTCATTATATTTCTTTTTTTCGGCAGCTTCCTTCTCTTTCTTGGCCATCTCATTATATTTCTTTTTTTCGGCAGCTTCCTTCTCTTTCTTGGCCAACTCATTACAAATCTTTTCTTCGGCAGCTTCCTTCTCTTTCTTGGCCATCTCATTATATTTCTTTTTTCGGCAGCTTCCTTCTCTTTCTTGGCCAACTCATTACAAATCTTTTCTTCGGCAGCTTCCTTCTCTTTCTTGGCCATCTCATTATATTTCTTTTTTTCGGCAGCTTCCTTCTCTTTCTTGGCCAACTCATTACAAATCTTTTCTTCGGCAGCTTCCTTCTCTTTCTTGGCCATCTCATTACATTTCTTTTTTTCGGCAGCTTTCTTGTCTTTCTTGGCCATCTCATCACATTTCTTTTTTTCGGCAGCTTCCTTCTCTTTCTTGGCCAACTCATTACAAATCTTTTCTTCGGCAGCTTCCTTCTCTTTCTTGGCCATCTCATTATATTTCTTTTTTTCGGCAGCTTCCTTCTCTTTCTTGGCCAACTCATTACAAATCTTTTCTTCGGCAGCTTCCTTCTCTTTCTTGGCCATCTCATTATATTTCTTTTTTTCGGCAGCTTCCTTCTCTTTCTTGGCCAACTCATTACAAATCTTTTCTTCGGCAGCTTCCTTCTCTTTCTTGGCCATCTCATTATATTTCTTTTTTTCGGCAGCTTCCTTCTCTTTCTTGGCCAACTCATTACAAATCTTTTCTTCGGCAGCTTCCTTCTCTTTCTTGGCCATCTCATTATATTTCTTTTTTTCGGCAGCTTCCTTCTCTTTCTTGGCCAACTCATTACATTTCTTTTTTTCGGCAGCTTCCTTCTCTTTCTTGGCCAACTCATTATATTTCTTTTTTTCGGCAGCTTCCTTGTCTTTCTTGGCCATCTCATCACATTTCTTTTTTTCGGCAGCTTCCTTCTCTTTCTTGGCCATCTCATTATATTTCTTTTTTTCGGCAGCTTCCTTGTCTTTCTTGGCCAACTCATTACAAATCTTTTCTTCGGCAGCTTCCTTCTCTTTCTTGGCCAACTCATTACAAATCTTTTCTTCGGCAGCTTCCTTCTCTTTCTTGGCCAACTCATTACAAATCTTTTCTTCGGCAGGTTCCTTCTCTTTCTTTGCCAACTCATCACACTGCTTCTTCGTTACAGCCGCTGCTTCTTTTTCAGACATATTCTTTAGAAAACGTTCCTTGCACTTTTCCTTCAACTTCGTTATTTCTCTTTTTATAATGGCCTCTTCCTCTTTCTTTTGTTTCAGCATCTCCTCACGTTTATCTGTAGCGTTTCTTCGTTTACCATAAGACATTTGGCCCGCCTCTGCGCACATTTCCTTTAATACCTTTTTTCTGCAAATTTCTTTTATCTGGTCTTCCAAGCAATTGTAGGCCTCCGAAAGTCCTTTCTTTTCCTTTTCTGTCAGTTTTTCTTTGCATTCGCAAAGATCTGACCACTCGCTTCGGATGCATTTGTCAAGTTTTTCCAGATATTTATTCTTCGGTTTTTCCTTGGGTTCCTCGTTTAAAGAATCGCATTTGATATCGATTGGACTCTTTTTGCACTCTACCGAAGCCTTATCCGGTTCACTATTGCCCTTTTGGGCATAATCTGATGATTCTAACATCTCTTTGCAATTTTTCTGTTCGCATTTGCCTGTCAAGTCTATTTTCTCCTTCGTAGCCATCTCTTTACACTGGGTTTTTTGATCATTTTCCTTTTGGTCTGCGGACGAACTTCTTTTTTCAGCAGAATTGCCATCCTTGGAGCCTCTATTACACGAAGATTCAACGAAAGATTTGCAAAAAGATAGTCGCTGCATTTTACTAACGCAATTCGAAATGTGTGTTCTCAGAGCATGAGTATTTAAAGATAAGACACCTTGAAGGGTCCGTGTTTTCAGAAGAACAAATGAGTATCTAGGCATTATATTTTTTTAAGAATTAGTAATCGCCCAAAAGTGGAAGCTCAACAATTTTGGCTAAAAGTTTTATCGAATATATAGTTTCTGATGAAATTTAAAATTTGGCTATCATGTTCTGTAATTTATGAAAAATAAAATGAAATTGACGAATTATTTTTACTTTTCCGCTTTACATTCCAATTTGACAACATTTTTCAGGCGCTTCCCTTGTTCTGAAAAAGCTCCGAAATGTATCGTGTTTAGCCGTATCAAAGTTTCAACCTGACTACCATAGTGGTACAAGCTCTCCAACCCCACTATACAATATTAGCCGTCTTAACAGAAAATTTAGCGAACAAAGCGTTCATTGATTCCCTATCTAAGAAAATAAATTCAAAGTTTTTTTTTTAAGTTTTTTTTTATTAACATTTAAGGTTGAATGCCTTTTCCTATTCTGTTTGACTATTCTTTTTCACCATCTCTTAACAATTAATAACAGATTCTCTTATCTTTTGTCCTCAGGGGCCTTATTAGCTTCTTTAGATGCTCCTCTCTTGGCAGACTTTTTCAGAGCTTCTCTTCTTTTCTTAATTTTTAAGGCAGCCTCTTTGCTTTTCACTTTGTTAGAATCTCCCGAGTTCTTCTGGCCTCTCTTATTGGATCTCTTTTGCTTCTTTAGCAGCTTCTCGCATCGTTTCTTTTCTAATGCCTGCTGTTCTTTTTTAAGAAGATCTTCACACAGTTTTTTCTCTGCTTCGTCATGTTCTTTTTTGGCTAGTTCTGCGCACAGCTTCTTATCAACTTCTTCCTGGCTCGATTTCTGACCCTTTTCTGAAGACTTTACCCCGGGTGCGGCCTTAGTAGAATCAGCCTTATTCTCTGCAGTTTCTTTTGCTTTCTGTTCTGATTTACCTTCCTTCTGTCCCTTTTTGGCCACTTCCTTTTTAGCTAATTTCTTTCCAGCAGCCTTTTTCTCTTTTTTGTCCGCTCCCTGCTCTTTTCGGGCGATTTCTTCACATTTTTTCTTTTCAGCTTCTTCCTGATTTTTCTTAGCCAGTTCCTCGCATTTTTTCTTCTCGGCGGCTGCGGCCTTTTCTTTAGCTTGTTCGGCGGCTTCTTTCGGAGCTGCTCTTCCATCCGACTTCTTTTTCAGTTGAGCTGATTCAGATCCCTTACTTGGGGAGGAGCCAGCTTTCTGCCCGGCTGGACCAGCAGGTTCTTTTCCTTTTGGATCAGAAGATGTCTGACCACTAGGTTTTCCCCCTTGAGCGGAAGAAGCCTTGTTCGCTGGATCGGCGGGACCTGCAGGTTGTTTTCCCTTTTGAGCAGAAGATCCCTTATTCGCTTGCCCGGCAGGACCAGCAGGTTCTTTTCCCTTTGGATCAGACGATGTCTTCTCTTGACCAGTAGGTTTTCCCCCTTGAGCGGAAGATGCTTTGTTCGCTGGCCCGGTGGGACATACAGGTCCTTTTCCCTTCGCTTGCCCGGCAGGACCAGCAGGTTCTTTTCCCTTTGGATCAGAAGATGTCTTCTTCTCTTGACCAGTAGGTTTACCCTGTTGAGCAGAAGATGCCTTATTCGCTTGCCCGGCAGGACCAGCAGGTTCTTTTCCCTGTTGAGCAGAAGATGGCTTCTTCGCTGGCCCGGCAGGACCAGCAGGTTCTTTTCCCTTTGGATCAGAAGATGTCTTCTTCTCTTGACCAGTAGGTTTTCCCACTTGAGCAGAAGATGCCTTGTTTGCTGGCCCGGCTGGACCCACAGGTCCTTTTCCCTGTTGAGCAGAAGATGCCTTATTCGCTTGCCCGGCAGGACCAGCAGGTTCTTTTCCCTTTGGATCAGAAGATGTCTTCTCTTGACCAGTAGGTTTTTCCCCTTGAGCGGAAGATGCCTTGTTCGCTGGCCCGGTGGGACATACAGGTCCCTTCTTCGCTTGCCCGGCAGGACCAGCAGGTTCTTTTCCCTTTGGATCAGAAGATGTCTTCTTCTCTTGACCAGTAGGTTTTCCCACTTGAGCAGAAGATGCCTTGTTTGCTGGCCCGGCTGGACCCACAGGTCCTTTTCCCTGTTGAGCAGAAGATGCCTTATTCGCTTGCCCGGCAGGACCAGCAGGTTCTTTTCCCTTTGGATCAGAAGATGTCTTCTCTTGACCAGTAGGTTTTCCCACTTGAGCAGAAGATGCCTTGTTCGCTGGCCCGGCTAGACCTACAGGTCCCTTCTTCGCTTGCCCGGCAGGACCAGCAGGTTCTTTTCCTTTTGGATCAGATGATGTCTTCTTCTCTTGACCAGTAGGTTTTCCCACTTGAGCAGAAGAGGCCTTGTTCGCTGGGTCGGTAGGACATACAGGTCCTTTTCCCTTTTGAGCAGAAGATCCCTTGTTCGCTTGCCCGGCAGGACCAGCAGGTTCTTTTCCTTTGGGATCAGAAGACGCCTTCTTCTCTTGACCACTAGGTTTTCCCCCTTGAGCAGAAGATGGCTTATTCGCTTGCGCGCTGGGACCTTCGACCTTTGAGGCAGAAGCCTTCTTAGGATCTGTTCCTGCAGTTTTGCCATCTCCACCTTTTTGAACCGAACCAGAAGTTGCCGATTTTTTATCACCAGTTTGTTGTTTGCTGGCATCGTTGGCTTTGTCTTTGTTAGCCGGCTGTTTTGCCTTGGCTTCCTTCACAAGTTTTCTCGCCAGTTGCTTCATTTGGCGCATGATAGCAGCATCTTCTTCCTGCTGTAGCTTCTCGTTCTCTTTCATTAGATCTTCTTCCACTTTCTTCTGTTCTGCTGTTTTCTGTGGTTTCTCTTTCGGCTTTTCTTCACCTTTACCTTTACGTTTACTACTCTCCTCTTTTGTGATCTTCTCACTACACAACTTCTTAATTTCAGCCTCTAGACATTTCTGGGATTTCCATAATCTTTTCTGATCTGCTTTGGTGAGTTTATCCTGGATTTTACATACAGCGTCCCATTCATTTCTAATGCATTTTTCTAATTTCAGTGTGAATTTATTTTTCGGCTGAGCGGATTTTCCGACGGTTTCCTGAATGGGAGATGCATTTGTCCCAGTGCCTTGTTGTTTGTTAGCTTTATCTGATTTTTTGGTGTCATTCCCAGTTCCTGTTTTTCCTTTTGTATTTACACTTTCTGGACTGTTTTGTTTCGTGCCATTTTCCTGTTTAGACTTGCTCTGTTCGCACTTATTCAACAGACCTTTAAGTTGGTCACTTTTAGCCAACTCCAAGCACTGGGCATCTAGTGCTTTATCTTCAGATAATTTATTCTGGGCGATTTTCTTACACGCATCTTTCATATTATCTGTCAAAACCTGCATCATACTTTGCATCATTTTCTTATCACTAGGGCTAGCACATTTTAACTCTTCTTCCAGAGCCCTTTTCTGGACTTCCAAACATTTGTCTTCAAACGAACGTAACTTCGCCTCATCTTTCTTTTTTTCGGCTGCATCATTTTTCGGCTGTCCAGATTTACCACCAGAGACCGGGCCTGCAGACTTGCTGAATAAGCGCTCCATTCTGAACAAAGCCGATCGGTCACTAAAATATTTAACTCCCTTCAGAAAGGGTTTTGTTAGAGAAACGGACGAAAATCTGGTAATGGACATTGTGAATTTTTAAGAATTTTGTAAATTGGTCCCAAAAATTAAATTAGATTGGATAAATAAATAAAACCGAGTTAACGAATAATTTAATGTAATTTAAAATTTAGGCCTAATCGGAAAAGGAAAACGAGCTGTTAGGTAGGAATGACTTTTTCACACTGACGAATTTATGAACCATACGGCTAGACTAGCCTTCGATTTCGTTTGGGGCCTACTATGATTGAAAAAAAAATTACATACTCAAATTCATTTCATATTTCCAGCCTTCTCAGTTGAAATTTATGAAAGGAGTGAGTTCTCAAACTATTTAATTTTATATTAAAGTACCACTCATGTGCTGTTTATGTACAACACTCAGCGAATTTAGCTCGGGGTTGTGTCTTCAGCTGTCTGCTTGGCGGCGCATGAAGTGAAAATTAATTTCTAAATGCGGGAAATTAACAAATTACGAACAACGCGACAAGCGGGGCCACAGAGCAAGAGGAAGCAGGTGGCTGGAAGGTTGGCAGGCAGTCAGGCAACAGCAAGCGGAAGTACACATCCCATAACTTAAAATCACACACCCACACACACACACACACACACCACGCACACATATGTACCTGCCACATTCACGCCCAGCTCCAGCTGAAGTTTGCTTTTGAGAGAAGGCAGAGGACTGAAGGTGTTAAGGAGCAGGCGAGATACATTGTCTTACCTTCGCCTGCCAGCCATTAAGTTGTAGACATATTTCTGTACTC
>JABVZY010000002.1:12650520-12660740 GCA_020883555.1 Drosophila nannoptera
TATAATTTACAATTTAGCTTCATAAATGTTTCGTCGCCTGACACACTTCGTGGGCCCCATAGACGGTTGCGTGATGGGGTCAAGTGTCGCACGGCTCAGCTCAGCACGAGGCGCGCGGCCTGCTGTGTTAATTATGTGACAATTTAAGTGCGTGTCGGGCAATCAGCGTAACAGCAACACCAACCGAAAAAGGTGTCAAATACAAATTTTATTGTTGTGATATGCCGACAAGGCGCGGCAATAAATTTTCCAGAGTATCAATTTAAGGGTTTAAATATGATAAAATTATAAATATGAAATATTCGTTAAAAAATCGTAAAAAATAAAAAAATCGTATATAAAACTCTATGTAATTAATTTTTTATTTTTCGATTCCTTTTTATAAAAGAAAACTCCATGTAGGGCGGAAAATTTTTAAATTACTTTCATGTCAAAGCGTTTATTGAATACATTTCACATTAAAGTCCTTGCCGTATGAAATCTATTCAATATGGGATACCTGACGAGTGCAAAGTCTAAGCCGGCTTCTGTTTAGGTCCGATTTCAGCTATATCACGAATTCTCGCTTTGAACCAACGGTATTTTGGGTCTGCATACCTGTAAAAAATTTAAGAAAAATATAATTGAAAATTAAACGCTGTGGAAGGGCAGGTGATGGCTTTGATTCTAGTATAAAACTTAAATCTGACTAGAATAATTCATTACGTTAACATTCCGCTGTCAAGACACACACACGCCTTCTCCTACACACACACAAGCACACACACACTCTACCCGTTTTTGCGTTTTGCTTATTTGTTTTGTGGAGCTTAAATGATTAATTAAGCGCCTCAATGTATGCAAAAACATTTTCCTTGTTCACTGCGGCCGCTGTTGTTGTTGCTGCCATTTTTGTTGTTGCCCTGATTATTCTTGTTGTTCGATGTGATTGTTGTTGTTGTTGTTGCGCGCTTGGCGTGGTGTGAAAATCACGTGTCGAAAATGGCGTAAAATCAGCGTATGAATGGCTACAGTCCATGTCGCTAACACCGCAGCCGTCGATACCTGTGCACACACACACACAGACACGTACTCTCGCACTCTGTGTGACACGTGAGCTTGCATATTTTGATGTCATAGTTTTCGGTACTCAGCCGTTGATTTTAATAATTAAATAAATGCTGGCGCTGATTGCGTATACGCAATGTTGTTCACAGCTGCCGCAGCTGCTCATGCCGTAATTGTTGTTGTTGTTGCCGCCGCTCTTGCGGATTGTTTGCACAAGAAATTTGTATTTGATTTGCCGAGGCCACAGCGCCAGCCAGTCGGCGTCATTTTTAATGGCATCCATCGCATTTGCAATTCGCTTCATTTAGCAGATATTCCTCTTTGATTCTCGCATACGGACAAATATTATACATGGATATTGACAGCAATTGCGACAGCAAAGCGCCCCCAGCGTATGTCATTGAAGGACTGAAGCCCTGTACTAAGCCACTTTATGCGGCTTGTTCGCATGTTTATTTCAAACTATTTAATTAAAACGCATTAGTCGATGCAATAGTGTGTGCTCACACACATATGTGTGTGCATATGCGTATACAATATATGCACTGCATGCACATCTACGGCTTATCAAGCTGCCTGCACTACGAAGCTTTTAATTCACTGGATTATCCCAGCTGTAAGCCCAATTATTAACTGAATATTGTGAATAATATTCTTGAATTACACGTCAGCATTAGGACAACCGAAGAAATAAAATGAGGATGATAAAAGGTCGGGAAAATGGAAATCTATTTCCTTACAAGAGTTTTAACATATGTACACTCCATTTTTTTCGTTTTGACTATAATAATTTTATTTCCAACTAATTTCAGTTGCAGTCTTTAAGGAGCTTATAGAACTTCGATCACCCCGACTGCTGTCTGCTATCTACTCCCTTCCTATATTTCTCTCACTCTTGCATACTTCCTTTTTTTTCCCCTTCCTCTATCCATTATCTTTCCCTTTCGCTAGCTCTCCAACAATCCCATTACTCTGAGCGCTCCGCCAGTGTGTCACCATTTCATTTAGTGCTCTGGGCAGTGCCAAAAACAGGCATGGGTCCATATATTAACATATTATTTACGGCACGTTTGTTTATGATTTTACTTATATATTTTTTTCTGACCGTTTATATATAGATATGTTTGAATTTCGCTCACACAAAAAACATCAATTTATTATTGCATACTTTTGCGGGCGGCACTCGAAAATTAAAATATGACCACGCTGGCAACGAGCTACACTTTTAATTTATGAAAAATTCTATTGTCAGGACTAGAATAACAATAACCCACAGACAATTGTGCACAACAAAAGCGGCACGCATAAAAACCATATGTGGCATGGCCAAAGTTGTCATACTTCCGCCCCAAAATCCCTCATCCACTGATCCTTGTGTGCTCCACCTATCCGCACCCTAGTCGCCATTCCTCAGAGCAAAACTGGCCACATTTATGCATATATTTTCACACGTTTCACAAGCGAGAGAATCTCGTGTACACACACACACCCACACACACACACACACACAGACGTACAAAAACATTTCTCTATTCACCCAATTTTTGCCGCATGTCGCTGAACTTTTTTAGCTTTTAGAGCTCGCACCCCCAACACCAAATAGCTCCCAGTTTTCTTCTCTCTCGCTCTCGCTCTCTCTGTCTGCACTCCCCCACGGTGGAGTCGTGGACGTTGTCGCTGACAGACGGCTACTTTGGGGCCGCGCTGCTGTTGCTGATGCTTTTCACATGGTTTTGAATGAATGACACATAAAGTTGGTTGATTCTTTTTATGCCAGTTTTTGTTTTCCCTTTTGCAGCGTCGCGTTTTGTTTTTGCGCCTTGCGTTTGCGACATTTTTATGAATGCTTCAAATTTTTGCTCGCATTCTTGGTTCTTTTCCTATTTTGGCCTGGTCCTGGTCCTGGTCCTGGTCGTGGTCCTGCTCCTGGTCCTGCTCCGGGTCGGGTTTATTCATGCGGAATGCGACGCATAGTTTTTTGCCAGCCCTTTCGGCTTTGTTTGTTATTGTTTCGCCCGGCAGCAGAACCAGAACAAGCGCCGCCGCCAGAATCAGGATCTGGACCAAGCGCGGCGCCCAGACTCGAGCCCTTTTCAACGCAAATATGTTCCATTAGCTGTGGCATTTTAGCTCGACTTTTTTCCTTTTTTTTCCCGCTTTTTTTTTTTTTCTATATGCATATAAATATATATATTTGGACTGCGTTTGGCTTGGCATGTGTTCATGTTTAGTTTTCTGTTTGCTTTGTTGGCATACTTCTGCAAATGGAAATTATAGTCTAGTGCTCATGCATGTTGAAAACGGCATGCTAAAGCTGCCAAACGACAACGAACGAAGGCAGCAGAAGAGAGCAGAAGGGTTTTCCCTTTTAGCCATTAATTTATGTTGCACAGTTTTTGGGGACACATTTTTGCCAGCTGGCTGGCAAGCCGGGCGCTTTATCACCAAAGTTAGCCAGTGATTGGGGCCCTTTGTTTTTGTTAGATGATTGCCCGGAGCACCACTTGGCTTCAAAATTGATCCACATATGGGTTTCAAGTGGCATTGACGTAGCTCCGCCAGCTAGTAAAGCAATGAATGGCACACATTGTGATATGGATGGGAGATTTTCCTAGTTTTCAAATTTCAATTTGAATCTAATTTAGAGTGCTCAGGAATGGGAGAGCTTTTATATTGCCTGGACCCTGATGTAGCTCCCACTGCTCTCACGTCGGCTCTTTGGCGCCAAATTCAAATTTCCAACCTAATGCAGGCAAACAAAATAATCATTGGGCATACGCAGCTAATGACAAAAGAAAACAACAAAATGAGTGCAGCACATACTCTGCAATGGTCAACAGACCGTTGGGCAAATACAATGAAAATGTGTTGCATTTGGAACTGGCCAAATCCTGAGCGGCCAGCCATTACAACAGACGCGACAAAAACGAGGCCAAACAATTAAACAAAGGGAACCGAATGAGGCGCAGCGACACGCAATGCCATTGACTGCATTGCTAGGGCTACCACCGCCCAGGCCACATGACACATTCCCCGCATGCCCACACGCCAGACGCCGCATGCTGCATGCCGGCCTACCCCGGCCGCCGGCTTCTACTTTGAAGCATTCGTCAATGGGCGCTTTATTTACTTTTTTGTGTTTAATTTTAATTGGTTTCTGATTCAAATTGCATTTGGTTTCCACTTTTTTTCATCTCCTGCCTTTCAATACTATTTGTTTGGCTTTGATTTTGGCGTACAGCTACGTACACATATATATGTATATATATTTAAATGTACGGAAATGTATGGAGCCGTATAATTTGGCTATGATTGCCATAGCTGCCGGCCTCGAAGGCCAACAATAAAATGTGAAAGCGGCCAAAATAAATCGCCATAAATTGGCTCCAGCCGAACGTCCCTTTGTTGCTGTATATGTCCTGCATATACAATTACACTTCAGTGCGGCAAACTTTATGGCGCCTGGGCACATTTATTTAGATAACAAATTGTAGTTTTTCCAATTAAAATTTGTGCGTATTTCAACTTCAAATTGAATTGTTGCCATTGAAAATTGCACATGCGCCACATGTATGCGCGTCTGTGTGTCACTCGTCTACATATTTAATAAATAACCATTTAAAATATTTTATTACGGCCCATTTGTGGCACGCCGGGGGGTTGGGGGAATACGGGTCGTCGGCCACTGTAAATTTACTTATGCTATGCCAAATATTTGAATTGCTCTCAAAAGTTGACCACAAATGCGAAATTGATTCTACTTTCTTTTCTTTTATTAAACTTCAAGTGAGAAAACTGTAACGGCTCAAAGAGTAGACTGGCAATTTTATATGAAAATCGTGAAAATAGGCTTAGGAGAGGGAAAAACAAAGATATTTGTAAACATAAGTTTCAAATAAATTCTATTTAATTTTAGAAAGAAAAAAACGTCAAAAAAATATATATATTTCTATATATTTAATTATAACAAAAAATTTTAAAAATATATATAAACTGATATCTAGTACAAGTGTAAGACAAGAAACTGAATCTGTAGAGAATTTACATTTCTCGAGTGCAATCCTATAAATTATGAAGTCCATTATAGAGTATTTATCGAATCACTGCACAGGGAACTCCTAGTAAGTCCTGGGCAAACTGCAAACAAAACATAGTTCATTTCGAGCAGAAGAGCGCGATTCTGGCCAGCTTGTGTTTGTGCTTGTGTGTGGGTGTGGGTGTTGGTGTGGGTGTGTGGCTAACCGGATAATACACAGTCGAAAGCAATTGAAGCGCATGCACTGATTCCATAAGCATTTGCTGCTCAACCCTTTCGACGGGGGAGGGGGCAAGGGAAGCACATAAGCCCAACTAAGCGTTACACTAAGTGAGTGTGTGGGAGGTTAAAGCAGACAGCACACAGCCACACCTACACACACACACACACAGCGACCTCAGAGGAAAGAAAAAAGAAAACAACGCATAAAATATTAATAATAACTAGATTTGTTGACCCTGGCTCGTAATCCCATTACAGGGGTCAATGCGCCTGCTCAAAGGCGAGAATCGAATCAAATCGAGAGCTGGCTGACTTTGGGCTTAGCTTCAACCCACTTCTTTGCTGTTGTTAAACTTTGAGTCAAAGCTTCGGACTCACAATCATAAGGAACAAACTGGACTGGCCAAGAGCACTGCGAGATTGGCACAACAACGGGGCAAAAAAAAAAAAAAATTCAAGCGAAATTGGAAAAAAAAAACTTTTGCGCCCCGCAGTTGTACGTGTAATTGAATTCTGTGGTGCGTTCTCTACGTCGTCATCGTCGTCGCTGGCGTCAATTTATTTGACCACGTATTGTGCGTGTGTGTGTGTGTGCGTGTGTGTGTGGGTGTGCATGGGCGGACTGCCGACTGCGGTTGGCGATGGGGTCGGGAAAGTGGTGGACGACGTGTTGGTCAGCGGGTACGTGCGTATTACACGCCAAAAGGGTTAGGGCGTCAACGTAATTGTATTGGCCTGGCTAAACATGGCGCTCACTTGTCCAACTCCCCCGTCTGTCCGGCTGTTTGTCTCCCCGGCCGTCTGTTTGTCTGTCTGTTCGCATGCTTTTCAATGGACTGAGCCACGCACGTTTCTAATTTTGTGAGTGGCTTGTTCCAATTCCTTTTTTTTTTTTGCCTTTTTTTCTCCTTTCTCCCCAGCTCGACTCCATGGCCAACACAAGCGAGCTTCATTTACCAACATTTTTTTTTTTCCATTCATTTTGTTCGGCTAAAAGTTCATTTAGCTATGAGCTGTTTATTATCTGCAGCCAGCTTAGGGAGTGCGGTTGGTGGGGGGTTGGGGGGCTTAAATGCTCCGCAGGAGCCTGCAGTGTTTGTGTTTTGAATGAAAACAATTTGGCAGGGTAACGAACCACGAAATCCAATTCGCGAAAGCCCAACCGATGCCAATAGCCCATTAAATTAGGGAATGTTTAAATGATTCTAATGCGAATGCCTAACACAAGATGAATGAGAAATGGGAATGCAATTGGCTGGAAAAGAATTGTCCCATATGTAGGCAGCTCTTTGATTATTCTCCTTGGCCTTTATTGAGGTATCACTGGGGTCTTACTGGTTGAGATTGTTGTAAAGAGCTGTCATTGGGGATACGCAAATGTCGTGCCTCAGAGCGCTCCCCTGAGCTGCAGATTAGACCCAGATGGGAATGGGTGCAATGGGTGTGGTCTTAGGGGCCACAAAGCGTCGTCACCATTGCAACCGAGTTGAAATCAAATACATTCGCTCTTAAGCACAATTGACATTTTACACATGACATGGCAACGCAAAAGAGAAAAACAAACTGAAGCAAAGGAAAGCAAAGCGAAACAGTGAAAGGTGAAACGTTGCAACATTGGCGGCACTTGTATCCTTGACTGACCCCCGAGGAGGTGGGTCATAGGTGGGACATTATATGCTTGTTATAATCCCTGCCAACATTTTTATTGCAATTGTCAACTTGAGCCATAAAGCAGCAGAGAATCTGACACCTACAAGTTTCGGAAGCGAAGCGAAGCGACACAAATTGAAAATATGACAAGAAAATTCGTTTTTGCTGCAGAAAAAATAAGAGAGAGAAAACCTCTCGCCCCAAACTAGGTCGGGGCCAGAGTATCCTGCCGCCTAGTTTGTTGTCGTTGTTTCCTAGGGTTTGCTGCGACTACGATGTCCCTGCCACAGACCTGAAGCACAACTGTGGCAGTTTGCTAACTTGCAAAGAGTTGGCGTCGAAAGCATATTGATTTCAGGGCCGCAGGGAGCCGAAGCGTGTTTTGCCAACGTTGCCAAAAGAAGAGTATAAAAACGAGAAAATTGCAATGCTTTATGCATGTGTGAGTCTCTGTGGGGGGTTCGGGTATGGGGGAGTCGCAATGAAAAGCGCAAGCATCAAGGTGAAGTCAGCAGTTTCCTTTGCTGAACTTGCCACATGCAGCAGCTGCCGCTGCCCCTGCCCCTGCTGCAGCCGCTGCTGATGCTGCAAATGTGCGCGCTCAAGCAAATAAAAATAATATTTTACCAGCTCGTTGCCGGGCCACCAAAACAATACGTTCCGAATGTAGCCAGCGCAACTGGAGTCTATACACCAGCCCATTGATATGCGAACAATAAGCCAGGCTAGCTGCTGGCGCCAACGCCGACTGCGCGTTGGCTGACCCAATAACGCATTCAGTCAGCCGGCAGCCTTGAAGCATTTCGCGCTGCAACTTTACGACACGATTTTTACTCCATTTCCTATCGAATCACTGCCAAAATTATAGCACTTTGCGGCTTCTTTTAATAATGTGAGAAGAAGAAGCTGAAAGTAAAGACTTTATAGGTTGTAAAGCAGATTTTCCGATTGCCATTCTGCTCCCAGTGAATGCCAAATATACCAAAAAATTTTAATTGATAAGAAATTTAATCAAAGGCAGCCTTTAAGAGACCAGTTAAAAGCATAATTAACTTAGCGATAATTTTGCTACTTCGACATTCTGACGCATATGCTCGGCGCCAGCTTAAAGCTGGGCACAGCAGGAGTTGGAGAACGGATGGCCAAAGCGAATGGAACAACAGGAACTGCAGACCGGAAATTGGATAACAGTGAAAATTCATTAGTACCCAGTGGAAACCAGAACACAAATCAAAAGCCATAAACATAACGAAGCACAACTTAAGGCGCAGTCCCAAGTGGACCTGTAATATTGGCGCACTTCACAACTTTTATTGAGGCCAACTGCCCAGCTGGCGGGCTCACTGGGCTGGGCTTTGGCTTAGAGTTTAAGCCAACTTCTCGACGGTGCTCTGGTATCATAAAAACGCTATAAAATTGTTTAAAGCCATCAAAATAGGCGCTAAGCAGCAGCAAAGTGCACTTGTTGAGCATGCTTTCCACGCCGGCTAACTCTGTGGTCCTGCCTCTCTCTCTCTCTCTCTCTCGCTCTCTCTCGTGCTTGCCGTCTCGCTCATTTATTTTATATGAACGTTTAATTTTAGTTTGTTTTAGAACACTGCCGGAGGCTTAAAACAACTTTATTTTGGTGGCGGTAAGAAAAACATTTCGAAAAATAGGGACATAAAATATATTTTAGGATCCGCTTTATGGCAGCGCAATAGCCTCGTATAAAGCTCGGTGTACTCCACGGCCTATTAAATTGCTCCTGAGCGTTAATAGCGAAAGCTGTATTAAATTTTCAAAATTATTTAAAAATATTAAAAATAAGGGAATCTAATACAACTATATCCTGATTAGAAATAAATTAAATTCTCGGAAACAGCATGAGAAATACATAAAAAATATATTAATATAAATGCAGTTTAGATATAATATAACTGTTTTTGATACACCTACATTATATCAAGACTTATTTAACAACTATTATGCTTCGTTTAAGATACAGATACAGTATCTTTCGGCACGCAGCCACGCATTTGCGGCCAACACCAGAAAATCACGTTCGCTCTCATTCGAACAAACTGCCCGACAGTTAACTGCCTTAAGCACTTACAATCGCCACGCCCACGCCCACGCCCCAATTGCCGTGTCGTACATTATTCAAACACCTTTTTTCGCATGTCCCGAATGGGCTTTATGGCTTCTGCCCAAATGCTGATGGCGTCACAGTTAAGTAGGCAGCCAACGGCATTAGGCCGCAAACAATGGCCAAAATGTATGCAATAAAAACTAAACAAATCGCTGCGAATGGCACTTATTATCACCTGGCTAGATTTATTACCTGCTGACCGCACAGACCAAAAATTAATAAAGGAAAAAGTACAAGAGAAAGCCAAAACAAAAAACAAGGAAGATGAGGAAAGCTATCAAGGTGAGCAACATTTATAAATGGCAACTAAAATGTAACATGAGCGAATATATGTGCGTCCGTATGCGTGGGCGTGGCACACACAACCACACACACACACACCGGCGAGCTGCCTTTTGATAAATTTACTACACAAATTGAGTCGCTAAATTAGAACATTTATTTTTGTTGCCTCAGCTGCCATTCTTCTTATTGTTGTTGTCTTTTCCTGTTTTTCCTTTTTGGGTTTTCCCCCCTTAAAAAAAAAGCACTGAGAAAATATATAAAAAGGAACGAAAAGAATAGCAAAGAGAAAAAAAACCCCAAGTGCGTTTCCCACTTGACGTGGCGTCCGAATCGCGTCCTTGTAGTCCCGTCTTCTCCGCCCTCCACCTTCCGCCTGAGCACAGAGCGTGCTCCTCCTACTCAGCCTCTGCCTTCATTATTTTGGCTGGGCGCATCGACATCGACTGGCTGCACTTCATACTTAAGCTCGTCCAAATCTCGAGAGTGTAATTTATTGTTATCATTTGTTTGGCTAAAAGCAAAAAGACGAGCTCCAAAAAGGATGGCAGCACAAGGCAAAAATGAACGAAGAGGGTCAGCCAAACTGGCCAAAAGCACACCGAACAAAGTATACCCTGCTCGAGTATCAACTTCAGTCAGGAAAGGATATTCAAAATGCATTTAGGGAAAGTTATATAAAAAATTAATAATTTATTATATTTATATTACACGCTCCTTTTATATCATCATAGCTAATCGACCCGCTTTCTAAGCGATTTCAAAGCATTTTGTCTAGCACAAAAAAACTGCGAAGACAACGGAAAAGAGAGAAAGAAACTCAGAGAGGAAAGGAGACCACGCATAAAGTGT
>JABVZY010000002.1:12706375-12719642 GCA_020883555.1 Drosophila nannoptera
CACCTCGCAATTTTACAACACTTTTGGGCGCATTTCGCATTTTCGCTCAATTAAATTAATTAAATGACAGCTCAAATATGCAGCCTGTCCGAGTGGTTCGGCTGACCCCGCTGACGAGTACCTTAAATAATGGACCTACGGCCAGGCGAGAGTACAAAATTGTAATATGCCAAATAACGGTAAGCTGATGACTGAGTGAAATCCCTTAAATAAACTAAGTGGAAAAGTGGAAATACGTTGTGATTAGTCGGATACGAATTGAATATCATTAATTAACTTTCAACTGATCCCAAAAGAGACTGCATAGTGGTGGACCCAAGGGGCTCTACACTGGACTTTCGACGGGATATGTTTCAAGGTGAGCCAAGTAAATTATTGCTTGATTAATATCCAGAGCGTGGGCATGGTTGAGAAAGTAACTTAATATCATTAATGTAGTAATGGAATAATTGGGAATATTATAGCTAACACTAACGGCTAAGGAACTCTCAGCAAATTTGAGTTATCCTTTGTATGTCCTATTTTGATCAATAAAGGGAAATGTTTAGCTTTCAGATAGTGCAAAGAATATCAGTAAATGGTAGCTACTCTCCAGGCAATACTAGATTATAAGAGGGATATGCTTATTATGGAACGGCACATACCAATTCTAGATCCTCTCCACGGATTTCTCTGACATCTAACAAAAGTTGCACCAACGCTTCCGAGGTATAAAATAACTTTATTCTTTAGTCTGTATCGTGTCTGTATCGTGCGTCACACTAATTCTCAGAGCCCAACCACACAAATTTGGATTATAATGCCGGGCGAATACTCTGCCCACCGTTTTCATACTTCACCAGCTAACGAATAATTTTGAGATACATAAAAAGAAAAAAAAAAAATAAACGTGAAACCAAAAACAAAAACCTTTACGAAATATCTGGACATGCCATCTGATAAAGGAACTGGATGATTGTGCGCGTTGGACGACCAGTCATTCGATCACGCAGCAAATAGGGCAACGGTCCGACCTGACTCAACAATCCAACGTTGCGGATGTCGATGTGGGCCCAGTCAACACAGGGCACCATCTCGTGAATCACGGCTGCGCCGATGCAGCTGGAAGCGGGTCCAGTTCCGGTATTGCAGATGTCGTAGGTGAGCTGCGGCTTGACCAGGCGTTTGAAGTAATTCCACAAGGGCATACGCCACAGACGATCACCGGTCAGGGCGCCGGCCCGCTCGAACTGCTTATAGACGAAATTCGAATTGCTGAAGATGGCGGCCGCGCTCTCGCCCAGGCCATAGCAGACGCCAAGGCCCAGGGTAGCAACATCCACGACGAGACGCGGCTTATAGGTTGTCTGGGCATAGAGCAATGGATCCGCCATTACCACCACGCCTGCATTACTCACATCCTTGATGCCCAACGTCTTGCCGTTCAATAAGGTAATCACATCGCCAGGCTTCACCGCCATGCCAGAGGGCATGTTCTCACAGAGCGGCAGCACCGCGCTGATGTTCAGCGGCAGCGAGAGAGCAGCTGCCGCCCGAATCGTGCCGACGCAGACAGCAGCGCCAGCCATGCAGCCACGATATAGACACATTTCATCCATATCATTCCGTTTTAGCAAGTTGAGCCCACCGCTGTTATAGGTGATACCCTTACCAACGAGGACAATGGGCCTGTCATCGGCCCCCGAGCCACTGTAGCTGATCTCGAGCACTACGGGCGGCTCGCAGCTGCCTTTCGCGATCATAAGGAATGAGTTGAGCTGATTGTCCTCGATCCAGTCCATGGTTCGTATCTTCACGGTGACTCCGCAGGGGCACAGCGCGTCCGCAGTGGACTGTGCGAATATGGTTGGCGTCATCTGGTTGGCTGGCGCATCGCTGAGACGCCTGGCCAGGTTCTGTGACTCGGCCTTGAAGAGACCACGGGTCCAGGCATCCACTTCAGGCGAGTCGAAGAGTTCCAGTTTGGGTATTAGTGTACGATTTCGCTTGCGTCGATTACTATTATACCGCCAGATGGCCAAGGCACTGCCTTCGGCTGCTTGTTCTGGGTATTCCATGGAGTCCACAAATATGTCCGTTACGCCGTGATATTGTAAGGCCCGAGCGCCAATTCCGGCAGCGATGCGCGCATTCTCCATGCCCTCATCAATCATTTCTATATCGTTGAATCCTGCACCCTCATCACCAAGTCCGACCACAGCGACGGCACTGAACTCTGAGTCGACATTCACGAAAACCATGCCCTTGCCCACCTCACCCTTTATTTGTGTCTCGCGCACCAGGTCCGTGATTTTGCCCTGCACCCGATCATCAAACTTCTCAGCGCTAGAGGTCAGTTTCGGCTCCCGTTCACCATCGCTGGCGTAAACACCAATCACAATGCCCTTAATGACGCTGGAGCGATGCTCCATATCGGTGAATGTCCGGATTTGATCGAAGGCACCGCAGCACACCACTCGTCCAGGCATCGGTACGACTGCACGACAGCCCAGCAAATTCTGTCGCCATGCATTCGCCAGACGCAGCCTTCTGTAAAAATGTAAATTTTTATGTTGCACTAAGGCCAGCCGCTTTCCCAAGATCATCATGATTAAGGTTCGTGTTCTAAAATAATCAAAAATAACTATATTAGTGGGGTTTTGTGTTTTTGCGATATTTCTGACACAAATGGGAATGCGGCGCGCTTGAAAGCGATACGATTCCACATATTTAGCTTAGCCTACTTCAACTCGACGAAGCAACTCACTCCGGAAACTAGAGCCGAGTACTCGAAAATTGTCAATTGTATATTCAAGTGAATATACAATTAATATAAACAGCATAGCAATAGATTACATGGTTCTGGGAAGCTATATATGTACTCCTGGATCGAAGACGTATTTACATGAATACACTTGCCATAGACCTTACATAATGAAATACGTATAATCTAAATATTCTATTTCGGAGTTAATCCTCATCGGAGTCTTGCTGACTGCTGGGCTTCAGGCCGCCAAAGACCTTGGCCGGTACAGCTTTTTGTTCGAAACGCAGCTTCTTCATGATGAGTCCATCGCCATCAGTTTTGGTGGCGGACGATGATTCGCCTTCTGGCCCTCGTTCGCTGCCAGCGTCTGCCGCTTCATCGTCATCGTCATCGTCGTCCTCGTCGCTGTCGCCAATATCAATCTCATCGGGATTAACGACAGTGTTGTCCTTGGCCTTGGAACCACCTTGCGTTTCGCCACGCACAAATGTAATATTTGAGGCAGCCTTCTCGCTTGGCTTTTGTTTGGCATCCGTCGCTGCCTGCCGAGCCTTCTCCTCCAGCAGTCGCATAGCGTCGGAACCAGAGCCAGCGCCAGCATCGGCTGCCGTGCCATTGTTGGTATTGAGAAACTGAGCTGCCATCATATTGACCTGAGTATTGTATGTAGCCTGCACGGAACGTTTGATGCGCAACATTTCTCTCATTGTGTCCTCATTGCCGTGGCGTACTTCGAACTCCTTCCAGGTCTGCCAGAAATCGGCGGTAATACGAGGATCGCAGACCTAAAAGAGGAAACAAATCTCTTTGTATTAATTCGTATTATAATGAATTGAACTATTTACCTGGGAGCAATGCGCATAGATGGCCCTGGCTCGATCCACCTCGCCGAGCTTTGTCTCCAGCTCCGCAAACTTGACGCACATGTGCCGCATGTTCTGTTCGGGTAGGGCCTCGATGGCCTTTTCATAGATCTCACGCGTGCGCGGCAGACCGTAAATTTCGGCGGCCTTTTTGATGAATACGTTGTACATGTCGAACATCTCTTCCTCTTTGACGGCACTTGTAGCACGATCGTAAACTGCCATAGCGTGGCGCGCCAGTCCGTGCTCCTCCTCCAGCTTGGCATAGAGCAAATAGAAATACTTGGCATGCTCAGGCGGACACTGATCCAGGCACTGCTCGAAGAGATCTCGGGCACGTTCCAATTTCGTGCCTCCATAGCGTTTCAGGAACTTGGTCAGATATGAGTTCCATATATCATAGACATTCGGCCACTTAAACAAAGCGATTCCCTTTTCGTACGCACGATACGCCTCCTCATAGTAGTTGTGCTCTTCCAGGAACAAGCCATAGTTGATGATTATTTGCGGCGTGCAGATCTTAAGGTCAATTATGCGCTCGTAGACGGCTTTGCATGTCTTGAAGGTGCCAAAGGATTCCTCCAGGTCAGCGTACATGGCCCACACCTTCAGTGATTTATATAGACGCATTTGCACCGTCTCTGTATCATCGTGATAGCCAACCTTTCGTTTTGGCATCGCCGTGGCACGCTGCATTAGCTTCAGAGCTGCTTCGAACTGCTGCTGGCGAATTTCCAACTCGGCCCACTCGCACCAGACCGACGCCAAGTGTTCCACCTTAACGTATTCCACTTGAATGGCGCGTTCAAAGACAACGCGTGCATCATCCACCTGTCCATTCACCTCGTAAAATTTGGCGAACTCCACCCATAATGTATGCAGTTGACCCACTGCCAGTTTCGGCTGCACAGTTTGCACGGCCTCCGTATAGGTGTTGATAATCTCTTCCGGCTTATCCTCATAGAGACTGATTCGTTTGTGCCACTCGTGCACATTGTGCGGATTCTGACGTAGCAACACGCTATTGAGCAGCAGCAGACGTCGCTCCATGAGATATTCGAAGCGCGAGAGGCGTAGCTCAACATCAATGTCATCCTCCTCCGTTGCGTTCTCGTCGTTGGCCACCTGCTCCATACGCTTGTTTAGCGAGAGCTCCTCGAATTGCGCATACTCATCGAAGACTTGGGTGAAATCTCTGACGGTGGTCACTGTTTGTATTGCTTCTTCGTAGATGTCACGAGCTCGATCAAACAACCCGGAACGCACATAGTAATCAGCCAGGGAATTCCAGAGGTGACCCAATTGATCCGTATACCGACGCAAGCCACCACGGATTATTGCATCCACATTGAGAGAATGTACTTTATGCGGATTCTTCGATATCAGATCGCACAGCTCGTTCCACAGCTGGTGATTAGATTTGCCATGCTTCGAGACAAAGTGCTCGTTGTCTACAATATGAGCCAATTGCTGTGCAGCCTCGTCCAGACGTTGTGCCTCCTACAGGGATAGATTTCCGCGTTAAAGGCGATAAAAGTTGTGAGAAGGAAAGCTCTTACCTGTAAGTAGGCCACATATTCTTCGGCATCCTCCGGGAACAATTTAAGGTAACGGCGGTAGACACGCAACGCTGTCTCTGGTATTTCATAGCGCTGCACGAATTTCAAATACAACGGCCAGATGCGGCCATGCTGCGTGATGGGCAAGGCGCGGAGTGCTCGATCAAATACGTGGCGAGTACGAGTAATCCGGCACTGAGAGCTCATGAAAACACCGTAGTCCATCCAAATGCGTGGCATTTTGTGCATAAAGACCAGCGCCCTTTCGAATGTGTTATTCACCTGCTCGTACATCGGGTCTGTGGGTATCCGCCCACGAACCTGCTTCCTACGTGTGCGCAAATAGTTGTACCAGATCTTGTAGCTGCCAGGCAGCTCCTTCAGAGCGCGCTCATACACCAAATTGACACCGTTGTTGGGCGCCTTGGCCTTGTGGTCGATGTAGCGCAGCCAGTGCTTGACGGAATAGGCGTTGCGGAGAATCTCTTCTTCATAAGGAACATCTTCCTCCTCCTACAAATAAATAATTAATAAGGAACGCAACTCGGAAATAGCTAATACTCACAAATTGTAACTCATCGTGCAGCGGTTTTGTAGTTTTTTCATTCATTGTACGGTTTTATTGCAAATAAAAGCCGCAAAACGTTTGCATGCGCGTCCACTACCAGCTGTCTATGCACAGCGTTGCCACTCTGACGGAAATAGTTGCACTCAGCGTCCAATTTGCACGATAGGTTGTTAACTACACTAATCAGCACAAATGCGACAATGCTCAAAGTGTTGAAAAACGCGACGCGAACAGTGTTGGACACCCGCACGCGGCATCATTTTGGCGGCCATCACAACGAAGAACCGAAAATCGCGAAGCAAACGCAGAATTTAATGTGTTAACAAAAGGCGTGCAATTAGCTTAAAAAATCAAACGAACATCCAAACAACTCGAAAATGTCCACAGGAGCTGCACGAGTTTATATCCAAGTCGAGAGCGAGGCCGAGCAGCAGGAGCATTTGAAGCAACAACGCAAAACACTGAAGCCATTGCAGACCAACGTGAACGCCAGCGACAAGGAAAATCTTACGGGACTCGGACGTGTCTCCATCGTGGATCAGCTTAGTCGACTAAAAGCCGGCGTCAATGTAACGCCAAAGTATGGCAAACGTAAATGCGTCGACACAGCCACCGCAGCAACAATAACAACACAGGACGCCGACACACAAACCGAAGAATTCGCTTCGCCCAGCAACGCAGACAAACCGATCACTGCCGATGATCTAACGAGTGAATCTCAGCCGGGAGAGAACTATTACAAACTGCTCTCCGAGCAGCGACGCGTTGCGCTGGAAGAGACGCTCAACGAGAATCGGTATTTGCACGAACGTATCGAGGGATTGGAGGAGGAAATGGATACAATGCGGAAAGAGTTGGACGAAGCTAAAGATCTGGTGGAGGTGCTCAAAGAGATAATCGGAGAAGATGATTCGGACGAACAAACGCACTCGGAGGAACTGCACGAATAGTTACGAATGCCAAAAAAGCGAAAACTAAATAAATACAATGTTTTATGTTTCTAAGTCTTTATATTATGTATTTGCAAATAGTTGTAGTTAATGCATTACAGTTTTCTTAACTTATATATTATCATTATCATTATTATTACATACGCAACATACAACCCAATGGACTGGTCTCAACGTATGCCAGAAACAATTATTTAGTTAAAGTGACAATTTTGTTCCAATAAAAACACCTTGTTTCCGGATCTTCGAATTTTATTCACTTCAGCCAGTCGGTGATAATCTCTTCACTGTGAAACGTCTCCACGTCGAACTGTTTGAGATGCGTTCCTATAGTCTGTTTCGATATAATTTATACGTACTTACCGCATCTGTGGACACTTCGATGCACTCCTCGTATTTGGGTACCACTCCCATAACGTCCACATCGGGGGCGGCGTCATTCAAATAGGTCGAATCTGCCTTGGCCGCCGCAATCAGCACAGCCGTCTCGGTGTCAGGCACAATAATCTCCTCCTCCTCCTCATCGTCGGGAGCGGCTACTTTGGCCAGCCTAGTGTCGGCATTCTCCGGGTGACCGTGGGCAGCCTTCATGTGCAGACGGAGGGCAAAGGGACGCGCGTACTCCGCACCACAGGTAACGCACCAATACTTGTTGGCCAGCTGCTGGCCTTTGTTGGCCGAATTGCTGATGCCCTTCTTGTCGCCAGTTCCGTGCGTCAACATATGCGCCTTGACGGCGTACAACGAAGCAAACGGACGATTGCAAACGGCGCACTGGTAGGGCTTGGTGTGCGTATTCTTATGCGCGTATAGCTGTACGGATGTGCGGAAGGTTTTCGGGCAACTATCACAAGCATACAAACGCTCCGAGCTGTGAATGCGCAGATGATGCGCGTACACCTGGTGGGACTTGAAGCTGTAAAAGCAAGAATACAATTGAGTACACAATTCCACAGCTGTTTCTGTCACCGATATTTTCTAACCGCTTGTTGCAGGTGGTGCACACGTATGGGCGTATGTTTGTGTGCGTGCGCAGATGAAGAGTCAGCGAGTAGGAGACGCGGAAAGTTTTGCCGCACACTTCACAGCTGTAGGGCTTCTCGCCCGTATGAACTCGCTCATGCTTCACCTTCTCGTAGGGCCGGCTGAAGACGCGATCACAGTATTGGCAGGCGAATCCTGGCTTATCCTTGTTCAAATTGGTGGCCTTCTTGTTGGCGTTGCTGTTGTTGTTCAGCGCCTGGCGTTCATGAATCTTCAAGTGCACCTCATAGTTGGTGACATTGTCGAACTTTCGATTACAGGTGCCGCACAGGAACTGCTGCTGGCTCTGGTGCATCTCCTTGTGCACAGTCAACAGGTTCTGCTCGAAGCTGCAATGACAAAGAGACATGTAGCTAACCTGTATCTATTTCCTACTCATTACTCCTACCTCTTATTGCAAATTTCGCAGTAGAACTGATCCAGTTCGTTGTACTGCTGATGGGCGCCGAAGGGTAGGGCGTCCTGTATGGACTTTGCGGCACGTTTGTTGTGGATGCGCATGTGGAACTTAAGACATTTCGCAGAACTGAACTTCGTTTTACAAATATGGCAAACAGTGCTGGTTTCACTGCTGTTATTATTGCTGGCTGCAGTCGCAGCTGCCCCTTTGCGCCGCACTTGCGTCCGAGTCTTTGCCAGCTTGGAGCTCATGTTTTTGGTGCGTGTGTCGCCATTTGAATCGTCAAGTGGACAACTGTGTTCCTCGGCGATCTGGCGTGTCTCGAAAATGCTGTGACAGTCGAAGCAGAAATAGCGTTCCGATTTATCTGGAACATCCTCATCATCAGCTAGAAATTCGAGTTCATCTTCTTCTTCGGGCTGATTGACTGTGTCTTCATCGGCCACCAGCAGCTGCTCGTCAACCTCCAGTACCTCCCAGAGTTGTGGCTCACTACTTTCGTCCAGCTCCTCGATCATATCATCCTCAACGACCATGGAATCAATATCGAGAGCTTCGTCCTCAAAAACTATTTCATCTTTGATATCCACAGTATGCACCGTCACTTTTGACTGAGCCTCAACGCTACCCGGACAGCCGTTGGGGCCACTATGTGTCTGGTTGTACGCCTCAATGCTGTCAAAGTCGGTGTAGCACTCTTCACAATAGTAGAGCGCATTCGCACACGTATCAATTATGAAATGGTCAACATTGCTTTCATTCTTCGCATCCACGTGTGAGTGCGCAGAGCTTCCTACTTGATCTTGTCCACTGTGGTCTGCTAATTACTAGTGTCATCGTCGATATTTGCGATTATAGCCACGACATACGCACCTGACATCGAATTTATTCGCTTGGAAGGCTATCAACAATATTAGGCTTCGCCCTCTCTGCCTACATCTGTTCAGTGATACTTTTTTCTAGTCACAATATGTGGTTGCCTATCGATGAGTTTGAGTGTGGCAGTAGGTCGATAACCTTTATTATCGATACATTGTAATGAAACAGGCAGACGAACAGCTGTTAGCGGCATACACACTTACTCTGCTAAGTCTGCATACAAGCATAAATATTAATTTATTTTTAAGCCTGCATAAGTATAATAATATAATTCTAAATACATCATAATCTTCTTTATGATACATTTTTTTTTTCAATTTCATCTTTACAAAGACAACGAACAAATAAACATAATAACAAGCTTGCTATATTTTATGTAATTTATTTGCTCTACGGGATTGGCACTAAGTTAGGCGTATGTACAAAAACAATATAACGAAGTATCAATATCAACACGAATATCAATATGAAACATTAAACAGATTTCATTACATCTACGAAACGACTGGAAGCAGGAATGATTGGAAGTTTATCTCACTGACTACAGGGTATGATTACAACTAAAGATGACCCGAAACTAGAATAACAACGAATACAACTGACAGCCAATGCGTTTGCAGACATTCGAAACGACATAGGCGCCAGCCGAAATGGTCACGAACAGCGTCAGCCAGCCCAGAAATGTGAATTCGCCGACTCGTGGCCGGATATGCTGTTGCAGGCCCAGCCAGCCGCCATTATCTATCAGCCAGTAGACCAGATCGTCCTCTATAATCTCGGCCAGCCCGTCGACCAGAGTCTGCAAGTAGTCATAGTGGCCCTGGCGAACGCAATCAATGGCGAATCCGCCGCAGACCGAAAATATCGAAATGATTTTGCCCCACGTAATGCTCGAGCGAAAGAGATCCTTGGCTACCAGATTCAGCAGCATGGGCGCCATATCGCTGTCCTCCAGCTCGCCAAATGGCGCACGTGACAGCTGCCTGGAGATGTTTGTATAGACACGCGGATGCATGCGCTCCAGTTCCTCGCCCATCTATTACACATAATAAACACATATGGAATATATATATACACGTGAGATATAGTCTATATACTCACGCTGTTTAGTGCTGGGAAAACCTCGTAGACCACATAGGACGATGGCTCCAAGATGTTGCGTAGCCTCTGTGTCACCTTTCGATTGAGCACCCCGGCACGTCGCAGCCGCGCTCTAATGTACTGCCCGCAGAGGCATTTGCCCTGGGAAAGAAGAAGACAGTATAAATAAATAGAATGATTCTCAATTAATAACGAATTCAATCAAATCAATTCATTTGATAGCTGCGCCGGCTTTGATCTCGACCAGATGGGGCCCTTCAATGCCAAGAGAGCACGATTCGCAGGTGTATCCATCAATTGCTGGTCAGAATTTCCGCTAATCCCACAACGCATAATTTATGATTTCTGGAAACACTTCCAAAATGCTTTCGCAATTCCCTCTATTTTCGCTCTTCCACATCTATGTATATATATATATTTATATCTTTCGCATTGTTTGGCTTTGCCGGCGCCGACACTGAGCATTGTTCTTGTGGTTGAGTTGATGCTTGTCTCGGCCCTCTTTTTGGCCAATCTCCGAACGAGTGACACCTGCTAAATTTCATTCACACATTTCACACACCTCATGATAGTTGAGGCACATTAAATGCAGCGCTCGCAGCAATAATATAAACAGCACGAGAATACAGATTGTAGAGTCCGACGAGAGAACATATGATATGGTAGATTGATTTATATATTTAGTTGAAGGGTTGACGGGCAAGGATCTGTAGACTAAGGACAAAGAAAGGAGCAAGACGAAAGGATGTCATAGAAAATATCTTATCTATCAACGGCTGAGTCTTGGCCTAGCTGCTCCATCTCAGCCCACGAACTGGAAATTCGCTAAGTGAAGCATGACTTAGTATTAATCCCATGAGTATTGCCTGAGTGAAGAGTGCTCCTGAGAACTCCATTAACGAATTATTATGGACAGACTCATGTGCTCCACTATTGAGGAGGAAGAATTAGTTAGAGACCACCCTAGCTCCAACGAGGAGATTAAGATGGATGAGGATTGACATATGAGGATTCAGCTTCCGTTTGATTCATCTTAAGCCCGTCTCACCCCATCGCTGACTCGTACAGGGTATCTGGCATTATAGTTTAACGGAAAATGGGGTTATTTAGTGGCTGTTGTTAACAGTGCGAGTGAATTGTGTAGAAAGAAAGAAAGTGGAAATATTTATAGAGCGACGTGTTGGCCATTGCCAAAGGCCAATAAAAATCAAAGTGCATTTGTTTGGATGCTCCAAAACTGATCCCAAGCTGATCATGCGGAATGCGGCCCTGAACTGCAGTTGAAGAGCGCTTAAAAGTGGGCGCATGGCGTGGCCAAGCCCTGAGCCCAACAGCGTTTAATTGAGAGCCATCTCAGCCGACAAACTTGCCATATATACCATACATATGTATATATCTGTCCAATATATATGTATGCACATGCTCTCCAAGTGGTTCGCGAAACATGAACTTCCCGCCCCCGCAGAGCTGCGGCACTCGCCGCGCACTCGAATAGCTGGAAACACGTGTCTGCGATGTTCTCCGCACACACGCATGCACACACATGCGCGCACGCATGCAGACACATGCATGATAGTTGTCTGTTCAATTGACAATGTCGTTCCGCTGGCAATTGTTATCGCCGCTCGTTAAGTTAAATATTTCGCACAATTACCGTTTGTCATGCCACCCAACAACAATAAACAAATTGGCGCCAAGCTGACATTTGACATTGCCGAAAAAAATGAAAAAAAAAAAGAGTTGACCTTGCATTGGACTGTTGACAAGTCTATTGGAAATCGAAGTGCTCTCCCCTTGGGCCCGCCGTTCCCCTTGCGGCAAGCAGTCGCTCGGCCATAAATCTATCCAATTTGTTTATGGCTCTACGCACTCTCTAAACGCCGACATAATTATTACCACCTGAAGAGCTGAACGGGCGCAGGTCTCTGCTTCCAATAGCTCGGTTCATGAATCCGTCCGACTTAAAATAGCTTTTTTTTTGGGAAAAACACTTATTCCCTCGCTTTTTTTCGCGTTGATTGCTTGCAGCTGTTTTGGCCTTTTTTGTTTGGCAAAACTATATGTTTACATTAGGCTGGGGGCTTTTTCGCGGCGGTCTGATAAGCTTCCAATTTGAATAATAATTAATTTTTTTAGTGTAGAATTTATTGCAATTTACTCCCGGCTCGGTTTTATCTCAGAAACCTGGAAGCCCGGGCAGCTCGAGCGCTAACGAGCTCGACAATTTATCAGCTCTTAATCAAGAAATGGAAAAATATTCGCAGCTCTCTTCCTTTCCCCTCCCTCTCGTTCTCTGGCCGATGGGTAAATATTTCTAAATTATTTAATTGCAAACACTTTTCACAGCAACTTTTTATTCCGTTATCAGCTGAGATAAACAAATGGCTAAAAATAAAGAAAAGCCTCATTCGAAAATATATACGCGTATATCTATATATCTTTATGTAACTCTCATATCTATCTAGTATACTCTATCGAATGCATGTGGGATGAGGCTTATATAATTGTTATTTTTTTTCTCTCTGGGACCACCAACTGTTCCCCTTTCGCCCAAAATGTTCTACCAAAATAAACTCATATCCAACTTGTTTGCGCAGCTTTGCGAATACCCTAAAACCTTGAAATCATCTCCAAAAGGTTGTTTGGGAGTTAAGAGAAATAATACTATCATTATTTCTTTCCATTCCGTCATTTCTTTTTTACAGGGTATATCTGCTTCGCACCCTCTAGCTTTCTTTTATCGCGGGCCTTACCTGATTAATAATTTCCATTTTGTACTCCTGGTAGTTCGTCATGGTGCGTGTGCTGCTGGCCAGCGAGGAGGTGGAGGCGGCGCGCGTCATATGGCCCATCACGCCCGGTGGGGTCGCCCCCGACCCGACGCTGGCGCCCGTGGCGCCCACGTGCGCGGATCGACCATTGAGCGGAGCGCGCAAGGTCTTCCAATCGCTGGCCGCGGTGGCTATGGTGCCGCGTCTGTTAGCAGTATAGATCTCATTGTCCAGCGACGAGGACTTGAACTTGGCCAGCTTGGGAGTGGGCGTGGGCGTTTTGGGACAGCTGGCGTCGGCGGCTGTTGCTGTTGTCGGCGCCATGGCCATGGTCATTTGGGCGACGCAGGGCTGGCAACGCTTCGCTGCAGCTGGACAATGGGCCA
>JABVZY010000002.1:12976386-12988552 GCA_020883555.1 Drosophila nannoptera
ACTGCGCCACGTTTAGCGGCCTTGTTTGATTACTGAATTGATTCAGATTCGCACACTGGACTGATTGATGTACGAATAATACTAAGGTCATGTATACCATATGACTGTTATATGTATAACAGCTAAATAAGGCTGTCAATGCGAAAAGGTTAACAACAGAAGCGACTTAGCACAGCTGGCACAGGAGAGAAGCTATAATGTGGCATACAGAAAGAAAGACAAATGCAACATGTTGCTATCAACTGTTATACAGTCAGAGAGTCTGAGGCTTACCTTAACAGATGTCAACTGTTATACAGTCATTGAGCTTATCAACTGTCATACAGTCAGTGAGTCTGAGGCTTACCTTAGCAGATGTCAACTGTTATACAGTCATTGTGCCTATCAACTGTTATACAGTCAGTGAGTCTGAGGCTTACCTAAAAAGATGTCAACTGTTATACACTTATTGAGCCTATCAACTGTTATACAGTCAGTGGGTCTGAGGCTTACCTTAAAAGATGTCAACTGTTATACAATCAGTGGGTCTGAGGCTTACCAGATATTAACTGTTATACAGTCAGCGAGTCTAAGGCTTACCTTAACAGATGTCAACTGTTATACCGTCATTGAGCCAATCAACTGTTATACAGTCAGCGAGTCTGAGGCTTACCTTAACACATGTCAACTGTTATACAGTCAGTGAGTCTGAGGCTTACCTTAACAGAAGTCAACTGTTATACACTCATTGATCCTAAGGCTCTTATAGCAGTTTCAAGCTGTTATACAGGGAGTAAATCAAATACCTTCTTCACAAACTTAAACTGTTATACAAGCGTATTAGCCAAGGGATAATTTACGTATCTCACAACATTCCTACTGAGCCTGAAAGTTGTTATACAGCCTGTAAACTACTAGCCTGACTAGCTTCAGAGACTTCTACTGTTATACAGGCGAGTTGAACAAAGGCTAATCTACGGAGCATCTAAACTGTTATACTCTCATAAATTAACTGTTCCATGTTACAAACAACTTTTGGAATATTTCGCCTACTCACTCGGGGCCAAATAGAAAATGTCCAATTTGTAAGGAAGTGGGACAAGCAGAAGGCTGATGTACCAGAGGAGGGCACTTTCGCTGTTCCACGACCAGCTCAACCGCAACACGAGGAGCTCGAGGCGGGGGGTGTGTATGGAAAAGCAAGTGTTCGACAATGTGTTACAAACTGGAGCATAAAACTTAATTTCCGACCAAACATTGCGACATTGCAGCTGCAATAGAAGCTGACTGACAACCGCAAGAAAAACCCAATCAAGCTTACACGCTGCACCGAGTCCCTGGCAGCGGGAGGGTGCAGGTGCTGCGGGGAGCGGTGGGGCGATGTGCTGGAGCGTACAACTAGGCGAAGGCGAAAGTAATTTGCAAGCAACTTTGCAGTGCCATAAAAGTCGAAAAAAAAGAAAACTGGGCAGCACTCAAAGTGTTGCCCAGGCTGAAGAACATAATTGAAAAATTTGCAGTGCATGGAAAATCGAATTATGGCGAAAGTGACAGCCGGCGAGATGACGTAGGAAATATCAATTAACAACAACAAGAGCAAAAAGCTATTAAAAGCTTATTTAGTCGATACCCGAAATATAAAAACAACTCCGGCTGCAAGCAAATAATATCGGAGAGCGGAGCGCAAGGCGAAAATGGGGAAGGGAACTTTACACAAACAATCCGCTCGGCCAGGCAGTCCTGGCTGTAGAAGGTACTACAAGAACAGGGGCAGTAGAATTAATTGCTTTATATGGCGTGATAATTTATTGAAGCCCACGATGACCAACAAGGGAGCACAGGCAAGAGCCATGGCCGAGCCATGGCTAACGGCGAGCGTGAATGGCGTGGGGGTAAGTCGAGGTCGGGCCAAGCCAGGCGGGCAGGCCAGGACACGAACATGGCAGGCGACTGACTGCGTTGTTGTTGCGCCAGGATAACACGAGTATTATGCCGGCAACGAGGCGTAAGGGTCAATCACATTAGAGACATGCGAGCCGCTGCCGGATTGCGGGGTGGCAGGCTCGCTCGCCTTGGTCAAGGGTTGCCATAGCCCCCCCATCCTCCCTCCGACTGCATTTTGCAATCTGATTATGTAGCCCGGGCGCGGATAATAAGTTTTCGTGCTTCAATACTCTGAAAAAGCGGATTCTTCCGCATCCTTTCGCCGGTGGAGGAATCGTGAAAATCTTGTTTAGGTCAGCTCAAATTAATTCCCATGGAACGCATATATTTTCTTTGTCTTTGGCAGATGAAAAGGGTATGCACAGGTCGGCTTGTTCATCCGCTCAATCTGCGTTCGCTGTCCGTGTTTTTCTCAGCGGACTTACGCACTTCAAGTGGGAGGTCCTTTTCCGACGGCCAGGGTCGATCCGCAGAAGTATGCTATGAATATAATCAGCGCATTCAATCGAGTTAATTTCATTATGAATATGACGGCAGCTAAACGTTTTTCGTCCTTTTGTTCGGCGGCCACGATTTTATTTTTTTTTTTTTTTTGAATCAGACACCACACCACGCAGAAACTTCGGGCATATAAATAATCTTGCCGACTTGCCTGCCAGGACACTAAGGACAAGCGCACAGCAGCTGCTCGTGTTGCACTTTGAGAGTCCTTGTTTGCCGCGGCCCGCTATCCGCTATCCGCTGTCCGCTGTCCGCTGCGGCAGCGTATGCTCCAACTGCTGCTGATGTTGACAAACAAATATGAAACTAATCCTTGGTAATTAGTGCGCCAACTTTTGCTGCATTTTGAGCCAGGACACCAGGTCCGTCCGGCGTCCTCGCGGCGTCTCGCTCCGGCTGTGGTCAGAAGTTGGCACATTCCTTGTGCTTTTTGCGGTTCACAGCGTGCGTGTGTGTGTGTGTGTGTGCCGTTTTTTTTTTTTTTTTTGTGGTGTCAGCGCTGGCATCGTGCAGCGGCGTTATTTTTATTGGAAAAGTTAAGCTCGTGTTTTGATAGGTTTCAGTCGTAAAGGGATTAATTAGTGCCGAGTCCTCGCCAACATGCTGCAGACGACTCCGACTCCGACTCCGTCTGCAGTCCCGAAACTGACTCCGGCTCCAGCGCGGACTCCAGCTTAGACCAACAGGCAGACCAAGTCGCATTTGTTTTTGGCTTTTGCATAATTAAAGTTAAGCTGAGTCGCATACTTTTCCCTTTGCCAAGTGCGATAAATGCACTCAAAAATTCGCAGCGGCACAGCGAAGCACAGGTTGGTCCCGACTCCCCCGGCCCCCCCGCCACGACCGGGCCGTATCATGTTGTGGAATGGAGCATTATTGCAGCTAAATCAACGCAAAGTACATGGGCTAATGGCAAATTATATCAGTTTCAAGGCGAAAGGGTAAAGGAAATGAATCCATTCGAATCGAGCCGAAGCTCCTCTCTATATATAACATATATCAAATGGTTTGGCCTTGACGGCAATTGCAGGAAGAGGACGTGCTTTAGTTAATTAATAAAAATATTTATATATATATATTTGGGGAGTGATAGCTCTGCTCTCAAGTGCATTGAGGCTGCAAAAAAAAGTCGGGTGACCGGACTGGAATATATTCAGAGAATTCTCATCTAGCCAAGCGAACTTCAACGCGGTTTATTAATTTCATTGCTGCCATCGCGCTGAGAGACATTTCGCCTGGAATGCCGACGCCAGAGCATTTGGAAAGTTTTTTCTTATCTTTTATTATGAACTGCAGCTACAATTTCTCCAGCGATGTCAGCGCATGATTTACGGGACCGTGGCTTACAAATGAAAATTGTAGGAAAAACATAGCGGCACGAGCAGAGAGAGAGAGAGAGAGAGAGAGCGCGTCAGATAAGGACAGACAATCTTCTACTATTTGCTTTGGTTTTTTCTCTTTTCATTTTGTTTTTGCGGCTCTGAAGTTTTGGCCGCAAAACAGGAAACGGAAATGAGTGCGCAGGACGATGGCGACATGTGAAATGTGCTCGGGTCCAAACCACTTGAAATGCAAGTAGAAAAGGACGAAAAAAAGAAAGGCAGGAATAGAAAACGGGAACACATGCAAAATAAACGGGTTCAAGTGGCGCTCGTAAAAACAGGAGCTGAGCCAAGCCAAGCCAAAGGATAACTGTTGAATTGCTGGTCATAATAACAAGGCATGCAGCAGGCATGTGTGTGCGTGTGTGTGTGTCTGTGTGTGTTTGCGGCAAGGCCTGTCGCGTAGCAACTTGTGGCTAACTTAATAGCAGCTAACAACATGCTGACAAACAGAGAAATGTGGGCACATGCCAAGGTTCGTGTGACCAGAGCGCATGCAAATGAAGTCGAGGCAACTTTTTACACCCCAAACAGAATTACGAATGGCTGAAAGGGCAAAGCTCAACCTGTAGCTGGCTAATGAAACAGCATTCAGCTCTCACTTGATTGAATTAATGCGCTGCATGAATAAATTCTCCCATAAAGTCCAAGCGCAATCATTTTTGATGTATGTTGTGCGAGAAGTGCAGGCGACAAAAGTGGCGGGTGAACATGGTCATAGAGCATTGCTCGAATTATGTGAAATGTGTGTACAAGAAAATGCGATTAAATGAATGACATGGAAAACATTAACGCAGCAGCCAATGCAGCCCGAGTGCACAAGTATAAACCGAAAAAAATGAGGGAATAAAAATAAAATAGAAGCATAATGAAAGCAAGTCGAGGCCCGGAGAAGGCCGGGGGTTGCCGCTGCGTGCTGTGAAAACAATCCAATCAATTTATTAATTAAGCAAGCCACTCGCTGGCCGCTGGTCGAAAGGAGAGAAATTAAATGGAATGAAATACGCGGCGTATGCGTAACGCCAAAGCGGCAATTGTCTGCCTGGCTGAACCCCCGCCCCCCCCCCCCCCCCCCCCTGTCACAGTTCTCAGCTCTGCACCTATTCGTCTAGCTTTGTGCAATGGATTTTTAATGTTTTCCATGGGGCGTCCGCCTGTCTTGGACCTCGCCTCTGGACAGCGGCGAATGCCAATGCCAAAGCGAATGTAACGCATTGTTAAGCCCGCCGCTTGGCACTTTTCGCACGCCAGCTGCGCTCAAAGAGCCGGAGAGGGCGGGGCTGCAGCGGCTGGGGCTGAGTGCAGGCGCCCAGAACTTGGTCTTTAATGAGCCAGCAGCAATTACGGAAAACATTTGGCGCATTGCAAGTGTCTCAATGCGTCGCCAACATCGTCTGCAAACATTTTAATTGCATTTTCCTTTTTATTTTATTGCCTGCGGCGCCTTAACGATTCCGTGCCCAAGCCCGCAAAATATTTTATCCACGGCAAGCATACATATATATATATATATATATATATTGATGATATGTTGAATATAATTAGCTAAGTAAGCCTATAAACTTAAGCACTTGGATTAATGGAAAAACTATTGCCAGGCTTCTGGGAAACTCTGCAATGAATCGAGCTTTCTCTTGAGGGTAACTAACGGGATATTTCAGATATGAACGGCTAATCTAAATTAATTAAATATCTCGAGTATTTTTTAAAGATATTAGAGTAAATTCCGAATATTTTCCTGTACATTTTATCCGATTTTCCATCCAATCCAATTAGTCTGTGAATTATATTAACTCGGAATCAATCTCAGAATGTCTGTCCATAAATTATTCACCTCTTCACAGCGAGAATCATAACAAAGCCCATAAAAATGTTTCTTCTGGAAATGCGCCTGACGTCATCCAAGTGCTGGGCAGAAAGCACTCGCAGCATTTCCACTCGAAACTCAGCTCAAGGCGAACGCTCTTGAGCACTTTCCTGCCGAGGAGGCCATGGGCCGATGGGCTCGACGCAGGCGCAGGAGTCGCTGGCAATCCACTCAATGATTAGTTGGGCTTCTGGGCTGGCTTAGTTTTTCGGGCATGTTAACCCTTGGCTGGGCCGCTGGGCCAGCTTGGCGCCGGGCGGCAAAAACAATTGCGGCTAATTGGCAATAATCAGACATTGGTCGAGCCCCATAAATTGGCATAAACAAAGCCAACGCCAACAAGGCCAACAAATCAGCGCAGTTGGCATTTTTAATTGTGATTGAGTTGCCTGCATAAATCAGCAAATTAAATTACAAACAATGCCCATAAAATCTAACGAATGACATTTTAAAAAGCCTTTCTTTTTTTTCCTGTTTTCGCCCAGCCATATGCATTTTTTTTTCTCTCTCTGCATTTTCTATTTTGTTTATGTTGGCACGCAGCGTTTGGCTGGCGACAATTTAATTACGATTGCATTTGTGTTGGCCATATGTGTGTGTGAGAGCTGCAGCCGCCACGCTGACGCCACAAAATATGCTAATTTATATTTATATGAATATGGCAAGCAGCCTGTGCCGCCGGCAGAGGATCAATCCCCAAGGATAGGGCCTGAGGGGGAGCTGAAGGAGCTGACGCCGCGCTAGGGGCTGTGAAATATTTTCGGTGGCCGCCGACCGCCAGCGACTGCGGTCATAAAATTTATTGTTGCCAAATGCATATTTGTCACATTCGCAATGTATTTGGCGTCGGCAGTCATAGAGCAATTTATAAGCAACTGGGGACTACGCGAAACTGGCCAGAGCCAGCGCGACCCCAAAAGAGCGCAGAGGGAGCTGCTGGCCGCCGAAGCACTTAATTGTCAACCCGACGAGGCGCTAGGAGCCGGGCCGTCAAGGCAAATGAATAGATTCTGCGAAAATCTATTAGGTCCTTCCTCTAGATTGCGTTCAGATCAACTCAGAGGAGTTTTAATCCTCTATTGATAGGGAATCACAAGTGGAAATTTCCTTTGCCTGGCTGTACGACCTCAAAGGAATTTCCCGACTTTGCCTAATTTTGCCAATCTAAGTAAATAATTGGCAGCATTTCTCTATTGCATGTCCTGGCCATACAAAGGAGCAACTTCAGTGCGGGGATATCCAAGGGCAACGGAGTTGACAAAAAGTCAGGTCTTCACACCTCAGAGACTTCCTCGATGTCTATGTACAAAAGAAATGAAGTCATTTGTAATTAATGAGGTTTGTCACCCCAATTTGCCGCTGCGTTCAAACCACAGCAACTACAACAACAACCACAAGAACACGGGGCGGCTTTAGAAGCTCTGTGTTGTATATTTAACCTGGCTGGCATATTGAAAATCACAGAGCAGACTCGAGGCGAGGGTGACGCACACAGAGAGGGAGACAGAGAGAGAGAGAGGGGGAGGGAAAAAAAGGAAACGGCATATAAAAGAAATGCTGCGAGGCAGCCACCAATCCACAATAACAATCTAATTATCTCGTTAAGCACGCCGAAATGCACAGCACACTCACACACACGCACACACCCTCACACACTCACGCACAACCCCCCCTTGGCACAGGTGCTGGCCGCTTGGCTGACACCTTGACAGACGCATCCTTGACCCTGACGGACAGGCCGGCTGACTTTCGGCTGGATTTTGATTTCAACTTTTGACAGTCTCTCTCTCTCTCTCTCCCCCCTCCCGTCTCTATCTTCTGTGTGGATCTCGTTCGCGCTTTGTGTTTAATTAAAATTATGTAAATAAATTTATTTAGCTGACATTGAGGCGTAATTAAGTGCATGCTGAAGAGCGCGTCAGGCATTTGCATCTGCCTCGCGGCGCAGCCTGGCGACAGGTGGAGCGGACAGGTCCAGCACGGCTGTCCCCCCTCTCGCGCCATGTTCGCCTTGAGCCTCTGCTTGCTGCCTTACGCTGACAAATTAGCCTTGAAATGAGCAATTTGCAGGCTCTGGATGTGTACGTGTCGCGGGCGTGTGGGCGTGACCGTCGAGGGCCCTCGAATAGCCGTGCATACCAAAGCAGCTCTGACAGCTGCTGTCATTGGCGGCCTGTCAATGGTCGAGTATTAAATATGCTTTGTGGCATGAAAAAGCAATTAAGAGCCGAGTGTTTAGTTGGCTGTGAGAAAAATGTGAGCTAACGGCGAAAGGTGCAGAAAAAATGAAGATGAAATGGGATCGGCTGGAAGTGTCCTGACAGGAATTGATGGCACTCAGCGCAGCCGGAAAAATTAACTTAAATTGTTCAGTGCATTTACTGCATTCACGTGTAGAATATGAAAATGCAGCTAAGACAAGCCCAACAGATGTCGAATGTGTCCACAGCTTCCTTCATAATCCTCCTCCAATGAAAGAGGAAAAAATATATAAAGGGATATCCACACATATGAAGCCGAAACAGCTGGAGCAGCGGCGGCAACATCAATAAAAACAAGGAGAGGCCAAGGACTCACACTGCGGAGGCCATGTTGACATCGACATGGGAGAAATTGTTTTGATGAATGCCTCGATTTAATTGATGAATGAGTTTTTAAGCTGAAAAATCGATGCGAAGAGCCAAAAAGCCCCAGCTGAATGCACATGGCAAATGTCAGCCTGGCAATGGACGCGCGTGCAGAGGAAGAGAGGCAGAGAGGGGGCCCCTGCGAATGAATGCTTAAGTAGGCAGGTGAGGAGGGCTCAGCGGACAGGTGAGCGGCCAGCGACAGTTCGTCGAAGTAAAACTCATAAATAAGCCAGCCAAGCCGCAGTCGTTGCACGAAAGCTAACAATGCCAAAAAGTATGCAATACAAATTCGAAAATCGCAGCCACACAGAGAGCCCAAGACTGGAGCGCAACAATTGCCAACCACAAATATCAATCCAAAGCGGGCGGGGACGAAACATAGGGAAAGAATAGCAAATATAGCGTGTTGCCTTAATGTTGCGAGCTCCTGTTGCAGTCGGCTCCCAGGCCCGCAGTCCCATCCCGCAGCCCGCAGCCCGCAGCCCGCAACCCTTCTGCCCCAGATATGCTCCATTTGAGGCGCTCGCCGGCTCTGGTATGCAATAATATAAATTCCAGCAGCAGCAGCAGCAGCAACAACTACTCCGCAGCAGCCCAGCGCCCCGCACTTTAATCGAAACCAATGTTGAGGCAGCATAAAAATACTCAAAACAACAAATTGTCTGCCGAAATGGAGTTGCTCTGACTACTCGAACGGTAATTCTATATCCATAAAATTTAAAAAAAAAAAAGCTAAAGTCTTTTTTGATGACCATATCAGATATCTATAGTATATCGCGCAAAATATTCTTCTGCATTTCTTCGAGTCCCTCCCTAGGGTGTCTCGCCGTGCAGCATACCCTCCCGGAGCCACGTGCCGTTCAGGTTGATCTGCGCTCGCATTCTATGTATTCCGTTATTGAAGCAAATGTTTAGCAAAGTCTTGTGGCTTTCGCAACAAGAGCCGGCAGTTTGTTCGTGCTGCTGCCGCCTTTATGGATGGCCAGTCGGGGACGAGCGGGCGGCGCTCTTTGAATGTGAATTAATGCCGTAATTTAGGATACCTGTAAAAATTGCAAAAAAAGTTGTGTCCAAGGCTTTAAGCGATATTATATGTCCAAGTTACAGGCCGATAAAGCGTTTCAAGGCGACCGACCCGGCCAGTCACAGACCTATAATAAAGCCTAATTATCCTGCGGAACTTCTCAAGTTGCCGGGCATTTCGGCTTACGGCATTTACCGCACTTAGAAGGTCAGTATTTGAATCGGACTGCCGCACTATCGTAATCAGCTCTAGTTAATTATAATGCTTAAGCGTTCTCTGTGCGCCCCGGCCGTGCCACGCCCCATTACACGAATGCGACACAACATATAAAAGTTGATGTGGCGCGCACGAATAAAACAAAACTTCAACTGCAATTAGTGCTGCAGTCTGCCTCCGTCCCCCCTCTCTCTCTCGCTCTCTCACGCTCTCACGCTCCGCCTTGCACCGCGCGCGCTCATGATAAAACCATAAAAAATTTTGCGCCAACATGGCAAATAATTTGGCTAACGACATTTTGTAACTAATGCCGGGCAACCGCAGCTACAGCGGCAGCAACAACAGCGATAACCGTTAACACGCCCTCTCTCCCTCTCCCTCTCTCGCTCTCGCTCTCTCCCTCGCATCTCACCGAATGCAGCGACAACTGGTCATTAAAAGCGCCCCATAACGGTTTATTGTAATGCCGGCGCATAGGCCAAGGCATGTGGCCACCCTCAGTCTGTCCAGTTTGCCTCAACGGCGTTGCCACTTAATTAGAAAAGTTTCGTTGCGTCACGAGACAAAAGCCATTGACAGCGACCAAAAGTTGCCCCAACTGCATTCTCACTTGCCGCGCATAAGTTGCCCGAACGGGCAGGAGATGGGGGCTTACAATTTCTCGGTTTGCCGATCAAATACTATAGGGAAAGAAATTTATATATAAGAAAAATATTGAGAAAGTAATTATTTCTATAAAAATTTGTAATATATTTAAAAGAAGTAAGAAAAAATATAATTTCAATATTTCCTGGTATTTTTGTTATCTCTGCGCAATAATACTAATTTATATGAATATATCCTGTTATTATTTTGTCCTTAAGCTTATAAGAATAATCGTCCCAGATTCCGCTGGACGGATTCAGGTGACAGCACGGGTCTATTAGCAGCGATTAAGGCTTCTCTCCGAGCGAGGCTGGCCCAGTCAGGAACTGGAAGTCGGAGCTTGTGCAATGCAGGTTAAGTCAACAGATGCCACCTGCACAGCTCTATTTGCACATTTTTCCAATTAATTGCTTTTACGTGGGCGACATGCACACCCGCGAATGTCAACAAAGGCCACGGCACGGGGCACAGCCTCTGCCGTTGTCCTTGTGCGCCCCAGGCTCCGCTGGCTGCTCCCATTGTCAAGCCGCCCGCTGGCAGCGCTGCCACAAACATGCGCGCGCGCAAAAAAAAAAAAAAAAGATAGCAGGGAAAAAATAAGGAGAAGGGAGAAGGGATTCAAGCAAAGATATAGACTCATCAATGCTTTCAATTGAAATTTTTGCACGGCCGTTGCCGGCTCACGTGGCACTCGGCCCAGCTGAAGCCGGGGACTCTTCCATTTGTATGCCGGGCGGGCAAGGAGGAGGATGCTCCGAAATTGGTGGAAATTGGAACTGCGAGTGCAGCAAACAATAAGCAGTTACAATGGCCCATTGCCCCGCCCAGCCCCTCCCCCCAACAGACATTGTATATAGGCCTCTACCGGCGACAGATGTTTTGCCACAGTTTGCACAGCCGCAGCTGTTCCCGTGCAATATCTATGCAAAAATTTCGGCAATATTTGTTTGGATATAGCAGGGTACACAGTCCATACACATATAGATACCTATATAGCTGCAAATTACATTTAACATTTATTTACTGATTGCTATTTGTGTTTGCCAACAATTTAATTTTTTTATTAGACATTTTTGAATCAAATTTGATTTGCTATATAATCCCCTTTTTGGGCTTGTTTCCATCTCAAACAGTTCCTTTCTCAAGGTAGTATTCCTTGAAGTGGGCGTGGCTTAGTCCACGTTGAACGCCTCCAGTTTTATTTGCTCTGCTCTTGGGCACGCGATTGACACACGAAAGCGAAATGTACCGAAATGTGAAAATCTGGGCAAGTCTAGACAAAAGTTAAACGTCAGGGCTGGAGCTTTAAGCGCATTTCTGCTGACTGCCAGAAACAAAGCGATTTGGCCAACCGCAAACGGGCGAATTAGCTGATTCTCCGGCGGAGCCAGAGCGAAGGGCCACGAGCAACGGACGAAGGGCGACAGGGCGAGAGGGCGAGAGGGCGAGAGGGCTACGGCTCGGCGCCTGCCACTGACAAGTCAATGGAAGAAACGCCTGTCACAGCCAAGCAATGTGAAACGAATCCAATTGGCGGCTTAGAAAAATGCAGCCGGGGACAGAAAATCTTCAAACATGCAACTTGGCGGCAATTGAAAACTCATTGACAGTTGACAACGTTGGCGGGGCGGAGGGCTGGGGGGCTGGGGGGCGAATCGCCTGCGGGAAATGCCGAACTCAATTGCAGTTACATTTCCATTTTGAGATTTTTCTGTTTTCAGTTTTTTTATTTATTTTTTTTTTTTTTTTCAGTTACTCAGAAGCTTGTTGTTCAGCTTGTCATTGACAGCGAGAATTGTTGTTATTGTGGTTGCTGTTGTTGTTGTCATTCATTTGTTTTCCTCGTTCGATTGTTTGCTTTGCCTTTTCATTTTTCTCTACAATGCGAAGACATTTTCTATTTGAAATTGTCAGCAGCAATTGATATGCATTGCAGTGGTTGTTCTTCTCTGCTGATTGCGTTCGGCTTTATCTTTTC
>JABVZY010000002.1:13010625-13021809 GCA_020883555.1 Drosophila nannoptera
TAGCATTGGCATTTTGCTAGAGCTCCTTGCCCTCGGCCTCGGCCGCTCCTCCGTCCTCGCCCCTGCTTTCGGTATGTACATAAGTTTATTATTTTGAAGGTAATTGGATTTGTGTTGCAGCCGAGGCAGCCAAGAAGCCAGAGACCCGACCTCGTCCAGGCGAGTCGCATATTCTGCGGCAAAATAATAAGAAAATATATATGGATTTTTTTTTCTCGCACGCCGACAGGGACAATGAACCTGCTAGAAAAATATGCTCCAGCGAAGACAGAGCCGGAGACGGAGAGGGGTCGGAGGAGGGGTCTGCGACGAGGTGGCGCACATCCCAATCGCAATTGCAACATATGCTCGGGCCGGGAAGCCGCCGCCCCGAATGGACATTGGCCAGCGGCGAGCGGCGAGCGGCGAGCGGCGAGCGGCGAGCGGCGAGCGGGAGCAGCCATTGGGGCCATTGTTTGCAGTCGTAATTGTTTTCCTAATGGATAAAGTCTATAAATTTCTGTGCACACGACGCACAGCCAAATGCGAAATATGTCACGAATGTTAAGCGTTTTATAAACGAGCCAACTATGGCCCGCGACGAGATGTGGATGCAGCGGCGACTTATCGATGGCGGCCACTCAGCGGGAGTGGTTGTCGCCGACGGGGGAAGGGGCGCAAAGTGCTATCCCACATGAATGGAAAATTGAGTTGTTTATGGACACTAAAATCTTGTGCGGAATGTGTAGCAGAAGTTAGTGGACAAGGATATATACTCTATATATAATCGAAATAAGGCAGGCGGCGGAGAGCCCGAATCCCCACCCCAAGCGACTCCAATTCGATCTTCAATTTGATTAGTTTTTGTTTATTTTTTTTTACTCTAGCTACCTCGTCCTGCTGCAGATCCTTTGACGGGCGCCAAAGCAAGCCCAGGACAAGTGGTTATCAGTTGCAATCTCTTCTCTACTCTACTCTATTTGCTTTATGCCCCGCGAGTCCAGCGGTAACAACAAAAAACAAACAAGACTCTGCGGTTCTGCGGTACCCGGATCCAGGGCCAGCTTAGTTGCGGTGACGGAAGACGCGACGACGCACCGTCTTGTAGCGGTAGCCGTCCTGGGCGCGCTGCTCGATCTCCTCGACGGCAGCGGGCGGAATGTAGGCATCGGAGGGGGCGGCGACTGGTGCGGGCGGAATGTACTCCTGCTCGGGGGCAGCGGGCGCGGGCGGAATGTACTCGGGCGCTGGCGGGGCCGGCGGTGCGGGTGGAACGTAGCTCTCGACTGGAGCGGGCGCCGGCAGAGCTGGCTGTGGGTAATCGTAGCCCGGCTGGGCCAGTTCCGAGACATCGGCGAAGGCGCAGGCCAGGAAGGCGACGGCGATGATCAGGAATTTCTGCAAGGCAAAGGCGATGGATTAGTGACTGCCCGCATATCGAGGCTCTACTGTGGACTACCATGTTCTCGGCTGGTGTATGCTCTTCGACCGGCAGTCGCAGTTTGCTGTGGCTATCGGCCGCTGCAACGCTTTATATAGTTAATGTAAATGTTAGGATCCGGCGAGCCGATACGCGATCTGCTGCCAGCGGCAACGGAAGCTGGCCAAATGACTTTGAACTTGATCGCGTCTCGCTCTCCCTGTCTAGTCACAGCTGTCAGCTGTCAGCTGTCCAATCAAATGGCCAAATCGCTTGTGGCCGACCGGTTTTGGCCTACTCTTTTTGCCGATGCACACGTCGAGCTGGCCGAATTGATGGCTCTTTGATCACGTTTTGTCTTTGTCCATGCATTAGTTTGAGTCGAGTGGACAACGGCCAATTGATTTCTCGACTTAGAGGTCAACAAAATGCGTTTTGTGTTTGAATGCGGCCCTTTAATTGATTCGCTTCGCCTCTGCCGCAGTCGCTGCCGCAGTCGCTGCCCCAGCAATGGGGCCACGCGCCAAGCGGCATAGACGGGCGACCCTGAAGCGACCCCAGCTAGAAGACCTTTTTTTCGTTTGGTTTTCTTTTCTATTTGGCTTTTATCTTTGTTTTTGTTATTATGCTTGCTGTTGATTTTGTTTTCTTTGATTTTTTGCGGTCTGAAGCGTGTGCTTGATTAAAACCAAATTTAATTTGCATTTGGACCAAAACTTCAATTACTGCCCCGGCCAAGCTGCCAGCCAGAGACTGTTCGAATGTTCTCCGGCCTGGCAGGACCTTGCACAGTGGTCAAAGCAGATAAAGTTTATTTTTCAAAGTTCCATATTTATGGCAATCTCGTAATCAGGCCTGCCCAACAGTTCATTCGCTCCTTTACCGCTGTCGCCGTTCCACTGTGCAGCTTGCCTCGCAGTCCCTGATAATACTGCAAATTATTTTCTTTTTTATGTTGATTATTTTCTGTACACTCTACCTCTTCCCCGGCGCACCTTTCGCTCACCTTGGCTTGGCATTCGCATCGCGTCTCCTTTACAACATTTTTATGAACTTTGTTTTTCATTTGTTCGCTTCCGTTTTTCCCGACCTCATCATATTTTAATGTGGCGGATTTCGCGGCGGCATCTTTGGCTGTTTTCTATGCTTCAAATTATTCTCAAGAGATTTGCAGTTCGTGATTTTAGCGGGCAATTTTATTGGTGGCCCATCTGCCTGCCCTCTGCCCTCTGCCCGCTATTCTGGGGTTGCTGCCGGGCAAGGAGCATTGTCTGATCGAGTCGAGGCTAATGCCTTGCTCAGCTGCAATTGCAGCTGGCTGGGGTGAGTGTATGAACATATCAACTGGCTTTTAATTAACGCCCTTAAGTCGGCATTAACTTGGCCTAAGCCGTTTTTAATTTCTCAGCTACCCGCCGGCTCGTATAATTGAATTAGCCGCAGCAGCAGCAGCCGATGCAGCAGTAGCGGCAGCCACGCTGGACACAATGAGACTGCGAACCTTATGCGCTGTTATCCTTGATAATTAATTTAGACGCAATTGTCCAGCAGCCACGACAGCCAGGACAGCCAGGACAGCCAGGACAGCCAAGAGTGACCAGTGCAATGCCGTGGCCGAAATCCTTTGCTATTTCATGTCACGTGCCTGCGATTTTTTCCATAAATCGCCAGCACGGACAGCATTGTCCAGTTGGCGAGTCTCCACAAGGAGGAAACGCCACCATTTACCTTTTCTTCTGTTCTCTTCTTGTTATGGCGAAAAAATGAAGGTTCAGTTTTGACAACGCACGTTTCGGCCAGCAGGGTCTACGCAGGGGGGGCAGCCGGACAGGCAGGTACTGGAAGATGCACACGTAGCACGCATTGGAAATGCGTCAAGTTACCTGACGCAGTGGCGGCACCTCTTAGACGAGCCATGAAATCGAGTTTACAGCTAGCCTCACATTCGGGCTCCCGACAATGCGAATGCGAACAGGCACACGAATGCGAGTGCCATAACGAGTACTCGTAGTCCTACACTAACTGTACTCCGTAGCAGGCCACCATAATTAAATGTCAAAAATGACGCTACGTGTGCTGCAAGCTAAGTGGCATCGAGGCCAAAGTTCAACGAAAAATGCCAAAGAAAAGAAGTTTTCGCTTTTCGTTTGCCCCTCCCCTCTTTTATTTGGGAAGCTGACTCTTGCAACTTTTCCGATACATACCATACATTGTTACATACATATTCACTTATTGAACACCATACATTTCTTTGTGCGCGTGTATGTGTGTGTGTGTGTGTGTGTGTGTTCGTGTGTCAAGTTAACAAAAGTCGTTTTCATTCGAATACTGCAACCAATTTGCAATTGCATACTCTTAGCCTGTCCGCACTAGATAATACTTGGAATATTACGTAATAGAATACTTTATAGCAATCATAGATTATTTTCATACTTGCCGAATATTGGCTCTTTGTGATCGTTTAATTTAGAGCCCGAAACTTTACACAATAGAAATCACTGAAAAAAATGTACAGAAAGTAATTTAAAATTGCGCTTTTCTCATCTCTCGATTTGGGTCCACCATCTTTCCCTTATGCCATTGGCAAACTCGGAGAAAAACTAGCTGGAAACTATTTAAAGTTTCTACCTCCTTATTTTTGGCCCTCGAATACGTATCGTACTTTTATTGCCACATTCTATATTATTTGTTGCCCTTGTTGCATGCGCATATTATGCCCCTGAGGCATAGGAACATGAGCGAGGCAGATGCTGGCTCTGGCTCTGGCTCTCGTTCTCCCTTGGCCCTCTCGGCCGGGCAACAAGCCCGCGCGCTTATGAAAAAGTACTTAACGTGCACAAAACTTATGTGCCGCCAAGAGACCTGCCCCGCTCACTTTCCAACTGCAAGTTACGACATTCAAATTTTTCATTGGCTGGCTGCCTACAACAGCTTACAGCCAGTCGGGTACATAGTGAGTGGATGCAAGTAGTAGTGAGTTTGTCAATGTTCCCAACATCCTTTCAAATATTGCCCATAACGCACCATGCAGACGACCCATCGAGTTTTCAATACGCTCCGAACTCTTAAAAACTTTGTAAGCCCAGCACATTTCTCAGCGAGAAAAAAGTTGGAAATTAACTTAGCAGGAAACACAATAGCAAATCTCATTTTATTCCCTCAGTTTATTCAAATTGATTATTTAAAAAAGAAACCACTCAGAATTCGTTCTGTTCGTATTACCGAGCGATCATCGAAGCGTTGCACCAACAAGACATGTGACAAGTCACAATGCCAATGGCGCAACGCAAATCCTCACGCTGCCGAACAAAACGATTCAACTCATCAACGTGGGTTGTGTGCGCTTTCACGTAGCGTGATAGCAGACGAATACTGACTACAGAAATGATCCTGTGAAGTATAGTCTTAACTCAACACTGCCCACGACAACACTCTACACGCCACGCTTCCAAGAACAAGTTGGGAATTGCAATTGCGTATTCAGTCAAACGAACCGAACAACGTGCCAGCTCTGGTTCTAGCTGTCTGTTTTGTTGCTGTTTCTACCTCGCGTACGAGTGGTGTGTGCTCATATTCATGAGCATGGTGATGTGTGAGCAGGATAGAATGAGTTGATCGCAGTGTGGTTGGAAAATAAATATTATATGATGATCGAAAAAAAATTTTGTTCACTTGGCAGCGGTGGGATTCGAACCCACGCCTCCGAGGAGACTGGTGCCTTAAACCAGCGCCTTAGACCGCTCGGCCACGCTACCCAGTGCTTGGGGTGTGTCAAATGACTTATAAAAGACAACAGCCATTCGGTTAATGCCTTTTCCATGGTCACAGCACGCTCTTTCCGATGACGTCATGTGAGGTTAGAATAATATTGCCATGTTCAACAATTTTTTTGGGCAAGTGGGGCGACATCTTGAACTTATTTTGCTAGCCACACAACGACGCATAGAAATACGCTCATTTCTATGCCGTTGGAGCGGAATCAATTTCTGGTATATTCTTGACTATATTGAAGTGCTCTGCATCAAAATGTTTATTATTTCTGCAAAACTGTCAGCGTTTTTGCTTTGGAACGGGGCTGGGAAATGCGTTTAAAATTCAAATGGAAATGCGAATTTATGCGTGACGTGAAAGGGGCGCTCTGCAGAGAAACACCGAGTCCTCTCACATATGCAACCACAGCAACAATTTGCCGTCGCTTCTCTTATGGCTCTTGTCTGCTGCCTGTTGTTGCAGCCATAAACTGAAGCCGGCGACAGGCAACGCTATGGGTGAAGGCAGTAGACGGAACATCCGCAATGAAATTAGAAAATTGCAATAAAAATCTTTGCACGGGCGATAAGCAAAACAAAAACAAAGTCTGCGGTTTCCCTCGGCGATTCTCAGTCGGTTGGATGGGGGGCTGGACGGGTGAGCAAGCCAAGTGGGTGGCAGCATACTTGGGTGGCTAGTAGCTTGAGAGACCTGAGAGTCGGGGTCGGTTAGCACGAGCAACATTTGTGGTTTCATTAAAATGCCAGCAAAGGTCTGCAAAAAGCAGCCGCAGCCGCGTCAGCATACAAAATATTTTGCCACACACGTGAATTTTGCACAAATTTAAGGCGCTCGGCATGCAAATAATTACAATGCTGTATATTTTTAATGCCAGACGCCTGTAAAACGCAAAAAATCACGTTCGGCTGCACCTGAGTTGGGCAGCAGGCGAAGCAATTGCAAAATGCTAATGGAGTTAATTGTGGGCATTACCTGGAATCCGATGAATGCCATGCGACATGTCCGAAAGCGCTTCAAATTAAATTTCAAACAATTGACTAACCGAACTGAAAAAGAAGTCGAACAAAGGAACATTCCTGCCGCATTCCAAGCGTGTTCCTAGCGAAAGACAACTGGCGCAATTGAAATTCAAGGCGGCCTCTTGAGCGTTTAATGAATGAGTTAACGAAATAGTTCGGCTGACAACGCTGAATTGTGAAGTGAGTGTGCATTCTAGGAATCAATATAAGCGAACTTCATTCTATTTCATTTTCAGAATCCACGTTGATGTGTAAATAGAAATGTATTAAATTCTCACAAGTCTGATGGAGCAACCAGTTCTCTGATTCATTTTACACTATTACAGTATTGGGCAGCGCAGGCCGGCATGGTAGCGTGGCCGAGCGGTCTAAGGCGCTGGTTTAAGGCACCAGTCTCCTCGGAGGCGTGGGTTCGAATCCCACCGCTGCCAAGTGAAGAAAATTTTTTTTTGGTTCATCACACAATATTTATTTCCAACCACACTGCGATCAACTCATTCTATCCTGCTCACATATCACCATGCTACGAATATGAGCACACACCACTCGTACGCGAGGTAGAAACAGCAACAAAGAAGAAGACAGCTAGAACCAGAGCCGGCACGTTGTTTGGTTCGTTTGACTGAATGCGCAATTGCAATTCCCAACTTGTTCTTGAAAGCGTGGCGTGTAGAGTGTTGTCGTGGGCAGTGTTAAGTTAAGACTATACTTCACAGGATCATTTCTGTAGTCAGTATTCGTCTGCTATCACGCTACGTGAAAGCGCTCACAACCCACGTTGATGAGTTGAATCGTTTTGTTCGGCAGCGTGAGGATTTGCGTTGCGCCATTGGCATTGTGACTTGTCACATGTCTTGTTGGTGCAACGCTTCGATGATCGCTCGGTAATACGAACAGAACGAATTCTGAGTGGTTTCTTTTTTAAATAATCAATTTAAACTTTCTGGGCGATTCCACGGTGTGTTGGATGTGTCCCCGAGTGTCTAACCGTGGCAGCAATTAAGAACGTTTGGGTAGAGAGTTGACAATTTTTGTTAGTTGAAGTGTTTTCACACCTTGAACAATGAGCGAGCACGAGTACGGAATTTTATTCATTTAAGCTGAAGTGGCGTGCTTCGTGCTCAAGGCGCCGTTAGACTACAGATAATTTTAACACTGTGCGGATGTGCTTGTGCTCGCTTGAAAAATGTAAATTTGTTTCTACTTTTTGCTAATTGGAAGGGCAGCCGCAGTTTTCTAATTACTTTGGGTGCTTATGGCAGTCTGCATTTATTCGAAGTTGACGTCGTAAATCTGACGACTTGTTTGAATTAATACTGGGTAACATTTTCAATCCAAAGTGTTTTTTTTGTCGAGTCCCATGTCATAACTAACATGATATATGTATAAAACTAGGTGAGGTAACGTGAAACTATTTTTATATTGTGTTTATCTAAGTGGACTATTATGTTTATTACCTTAGTAGAACATTTTCATACAATGTGCTTAAAACCAACGTAAATTACCAGAGGTAATTGCCTTTATTTCGCACGCAACAATTAAGAGTTGCCTTCACATGCCGATGTATTGCTTTTTCTGCCTGCTTTTTCTCTGCCTTTGCTTATGGGCCCTGCCGGACAGGACACGTAGCTTAAATGTATTCAAGCAAGTGCTATGTGTGTATGTTTGTGAGGATTTTGGGTACCGGCATAAAAATACATTTGAAATGTGGCAAGAGTAAACCGCAGCATTGTCAGCAAACATTCATTGAAACATCATCATTATCATCGCCAACGGATCGATTCATGCAACTGGGCCGCTCTGTGGGGTGGGGCATCGATGCTGTAATTGATGTCTTTGCGACATGTTCCCGAAGTGTTTACGTTGAGAATTACCCAAGTGCCGCAGTGTATAAGTAACCATGTGAGTATGTGTGCGAGTGGGAGCGAGAGGACGTGTCACGCCCACTGCTAGTTGACAGCCTGCCGTTTACGTGCACTTAATGAAATGTGCCCCAAAATGGAAGCACGTTTCGAGCATCTATTTAATGAGCCTGCAAGCGAAGGCAAAATGCTTTTCCTTCCCTTCTCTCACCCACCCGTGGGCCGCACCTACCACCCCTACCCGCACACATGTGAACGATGTGGGTGTGCAAGAGGCAGATATTTTTAAATGCCGCAACGTAAATTCAATTTTCATTTGTAGGAATCGGCTGCAACTGCAGCCGCTGCATTATGCAATGATGCTCATTGCAAATGCTCACCTCAAATCCGATGGTTGCTAAGCCCGATGCGTACCTTTTTTGCCAGTGTACCCAGCGAATTTTAAAATTCATGCAAACACTCAACAATGCTCGCCAGAAAACAAAATGCGATTAAACGTGTGGCTAAAATGCCGCAGGATAAACCACAATGGGTTAAGGCAGCGTCTTGTTTGCACATCATGTGTCCCACAGCTGCCACGCCCCCGTCCACTTTGCCATCTCCGACACCAGCCGAGTCGGAAGCTATGCAAAGCCAGACACAGACACACATCGAAGGTGCAAAAATGCGTTAAACATAACATGCTAATTCCAGCTGCCTGCAGCTTCCATCTTTCCGCATCAGCTTCTGCCACACCTTGCCGCAGGTGCCGTAGCCACCGCCTGTGGATGGCCCCAAGGAGCGCATACGTAATACGAGCGCTTGGTGTGCCATTTGATGTTGAACATTTGCTTGCCGCCAGCCAGTTGGCTTTGTGTTTGCGCCGTAGCAAAGTTTTGCGGTTACAGACTACCTTGCCCCCAGTGGGCGTGGTAGCAGAGGCTGGTCAGCTGCTAGCTGAGACTTTCCCGAATATTGAAACTTAAAGGAGCTTAAAGGAGTTGCCACTTACAAGATTTGATTAATCATTTTGTCGCATTTTTCTACAACATTTTTAGCATTCTTTTAATTTCTTCTGATTTGAGAAATTAAAATTCATTGTAACTGAAACGTGAATGATGCAAAAGTCTTCAAGTTTGCAGCCCTGTTAAACTGGAATAAGCACGAGCTTTCGCTCTCTCCACGCTCCAACGATCCATTGCTCTCCCGCTCCGGCTCTCGCTCGCTGTCATTCCCAATGAGCTCATGCCACAGCGCGTTCAGGGGGGAGTTCAGTTGTTGGCGGCATGGAGAGCGGTAGACACGGTGCGAAGGGCTTTCTACACAGGCCGGCGGTTCGCATTGGAGCTGTGGTGCTGGTGGTGCATGCCGTCTGCTGGCTCGGTTGGAGCGCCATTAATCCAGCTGCAAACGATGCTAATCAGGCGGCCATGGCCAATGCTCAGGTCGAACGGATTCGAGCGGCAGTCGGAGGCAAAGACTAACGGGGCATTCTGTATTATTTTTTGTACATAGAATATCAAATTATTGTGAATGCATTTCGATGTCGCAACAACCAATTTTCGTGTAAATATAATCATGTTCATATCGATCTATCGAACGCTTGCGAAAAGTCTGCTGTTATCTAAGCACAAAAGCTCTTGCACATTGCCACGAAATGTGCGAAAAGCTATGAAAATATGCTAGAGAAAAGTTAATATACAATTAATAAATGTTAATAAATAAATAAATATTTTTCAATGAAAATATTTGCAGTATTCTACATAATAAATGTCACTAAACTTAAATCAAATTAATGGTTGAAAGTTAATTATTTACACCATAATTTAAATAAATTTAATTTGCTTAGAATAAATATTTTTAACTTGAATAATCTTATTAAATTCAACTATTTCAATTTTATGCTCTCTTAAGAGAGCGAACAGCTGATTGTTGAGCTTTCGTATAAAAAGCTCGCTGACTGCACAGCTGCTCAAGCTCTCTGAGTGCGAGGGATACGTGCATGTAGGCGAGTGTATACTATATATACAGGTTGTCGAAAAGCTTCAATCACGGCTTGATCATTTGCTCTGCGAGCTCACACACATTCCGAGTTTGGTTTAGTTTCGCAAATTACTCTGGACAGACGTGAAGGCTTAGTCCCAATACGAACTTCAACATGCCGGCCGATCGTACGCTCCTCGCGCTCGCCGTTGGACTGCTGCTGTGCTGCCACCTGTGCCCGCGCAGCGAGGCCCAACCCCCGCGGCCCAAAACCAACATACAGCTAACCTCGCCGCCGCCGACGCCAACGCCGACGCCGACGCCGACGCCGTCTCAGCCGCTCGTGTTCGATCCGAACTCGAGCACAGGTCCCATTGTGCAGAGCATTTTCACGGTGCCCCAAGTGTGCCCGGTAGGCCTCAAGCTGACCGGTGATCCGCCACGCTGCCACAAGCTGGTTTAGAAGGGAGCGCCTCTTGTTTTCATCCGATTGTGGGAAGAGTGTATAATGTGAATCGGCAAAAATAAAACATGTATAAGAGAGCACACACACACGCGTTCGCAAAAGGTGAATGTCTAATTTACTAAGCTCCGGCTGTGCACGCTAAATTCTATCAAGTTCCCCTTTTTAGCTGCTTAACTGTTTCATTTCAATTAACCAATGCTGTTCAGAGTGTGGGGGTTATTTTTTGCATTCCAGAGTGAATTGCATCGACTGTGGCACTTGAGAGCCATGCCAAGTGGCTGGCACCTTGAAGCCACAGCTGCGGCCGCCTGGCAATAGCCCTCAGCCAGATTCCGGCTGTTGACTGAACGTAATCTATTGACTTAGATGAGAATTCTCGGTGTGGCAATGCATCATCTGGGCCATTACAAGCATTTAGCCAATGAGTCGCCATTGACCCTGGGAAGAAACCGTACTTCAAATGATTAATCTCTTTCGCTTCAAATTGAAAACATTTTTGTCCGTATGATTGAATGGGATTACTTTACTCTTAAGTGTATATATATGTATTGTATATCACCCTATGAGCTCCACAGCTGATAAATAACAACTCTAGAAATGCAATTGTTGACTCATCGGCAGCAAACAATAGAAAAATTCTCAAAGTGGAGGAGAGCTACAGTTGATACAACCTGATAGACAGGCGAACTGCCCAAGAGCGATAAA
>JABVZY010000002.1:13095503-13113222 GCA_020883555.1 Drosophila nannoptera
TGCGGCGCCTTTGCCCATCAAACTGGAGACAATCTTCGGCAACAGTCGTCTGGGCGATTATATAGACCCGAAGCTGATCAATCCTTGCGATAATCTCCACGTTCAGCAGCAGTCGTCGACGGGCTCGTCGGACACCAGTTCGACGCCGCAGCAGCTGCCGCAGAGCCGCAGCAGCTCCCAGTCTACCATAACGGTGATGGGGCAGGAGCAGCGGCGTCATTCGGGCGAGGCGCGTAATCTGCTCAAGCGCAAGATGCGTCTCGGACGCAATCAATTCCTGTACGACGCCTCGCCCGAGGAGGCGTACATCTCGTCGGGCAGCTGCGCCGACGATGAAGCCAATCGGTCCTCTCTGGAGTTCGACGAGCAGTGCTGGCAGCAGCAGCAGAAGCAGCTGCTCTCGAATCCGCTGAAGGCAATGCCAGCGTTGCCAGCCATGCCGAATATGCCAGTGCTGCCCACCTTTGATGATTTCGACTTTGAGGAATTTCTGTCGTCATTCGAGCACGAGAATGACGATGAGCAATTTCCGCTGTTCCGGGATTGCCGCGAGTTTCTGCTGAATCGCTCGACGAGCCGGCAGCGCTCGTTCCAGAAGGCGACTTCGACACCACAAACACCAGCACAATCCCAGACGCAAACCGCACCGACTACTGCGCCGACTCAGGCGACCAAGACGACGCCAACAGCTACACAAAGACCTGCCACAACGGGCACCAGCACCCAATTTATAACACCGCCTAAGATCCATTACTATGATCCTCCTGCCCGCAGATCCGATTCGAATGTGTCAGCCAGTAGCGACTCATTAAAGTCGACGCACTGCAGTAGCAGCTCCTACAAAACACCAAACAGCGGATCATGCAAGAGTCCGCACAGCTCGTACAAGACGTCCGTCAGCAGCAGCGACGAGAAGCTGCAGCGCCAGCAATCGAACGTATCTTCCAGCAGCAGACGAGTGAACTCGGAGAAAGTTCAGAAGCCGGCGGAGGATTCGCAGAAGCGGGAAATATTTATCAGCATTGAGACAGAAACGAATGCCCAGGGCCGCTCGCCCATCTCGCCGGACTCATTGCGCCATATGGTGGGCAACGCCCAGACCCCAATCAATGTGCTCCACATTGAGAACGGCAACGAGCCGGAACATGCCAAGTTCAGCAAGATTAGCGACAACGAGGAGCAGCCAGATGCTGATGACCGTGGCCACGGGCGTTACCGAAAGAGAGCGGACTCGTCTGGGAGTATTGAACGCCCATCCCAATCGCCGCGGCCAACGCTCAATGTGGAGGCGAACAATGCCAAGAATGTGATAGAGAAGTTGCGTAACGATTTCAACCAGCTGGCCATGGAAACTGGTGCCTCCATTCGTCTCGATACTAAGCAGCGCCAGGAACAGTTGCAGCATAAGCAACAAATGCCGCCTCCGTCTTTGGACTCCGACGAGCTGAACAGCCTCGACAGCTACACAATGTTCTCTTCGCAATCGTCGTGTCAGGGTGCTAAGCCCAGCACCGATTCCGCTTACGGCAGGTAAGTCCAGGAATATCCATTGCTGTGCTAGGCAAAGTTCATTCAGGCTTTCCAATGCTTTCCAATGCCCAATCTCTGTATTTTTAACTACTCTACTCACCGTCTCTTTGGCACTTCAGCAGCAACTCTCCGTACTTCCTGACCCATCAGAAATCCAGCGAACAGCAGGCGAACAGTAATGCTCCGCGCTCCCAAAGTCAAATGCGTCCTCACACAGCCAGTGGAGCCTTGTCCATGTCCATGAAGCAGGCCGGCAGCATGATTGATGCCTCAACACAGGCGCAGACCAACTATGGTACATTGAAAGCTCGTCAGCAGATGTTTCCAAACTCTTTCGGCGGTGGCGACAGCCTCGAAACGCAGCCGCAGGTAGCCTACAGTAATAATAACTATGAGCTCAATGCCCTGAACTTGAAGAACAACAACAATTCACAGCACTCGCTGCAGAGCGACAATTCGAATACTTCCTCGACCATGAGCTCCTCGAGCATGAAAATGTCCAAATTCTGTCACGAATGTGGCACCAAGTTTGTCATAGAGCACGCCAAGTTCTGCATGGACTGTGGTGTCCGACGTGTCGTGCTCTAAGCTCAAAGACCTATTCGCAATATTATGTATACATCCACACACACACACACACGCATACACCAACACAGATACTCACACAGAAGAGCTGCTGCACCGGAAATAACGGTTGGCTAGCCGGAGGCGGTTAGTTTGAATTTAGTGGAGGTTCTTATACCAAATGTAGTTATAACAAGCAAGCAATTTCTGAGAGATCTTTGATACATATGTATACACATAAAGCACATCATATAATACTTGATTATATTTTAATAAAAATAAACAAAAAATAATAATAATGAAAACGAACAAAAAATAATAAATTTATAAAAAATAATATTGTATGGGCTCTTGCAGTTTATTAAAATATAACGAAAATATAAACTAAGTTGTTGATTAACAAAGACTGAACGAATTTAAATGAGAAGAGCGTTTAAAAAAAAAATCAAAAACAAAAAGCATTAATATTTCACAAGCAAAAACTTCCGAATTCACGCAGACATTGTATTTGTATTTTGTAAACAGTTTACTAATTTTTTTAATCGCCGCTTTTACTTATAATCGCATAATATATACTTATACTTTAACTCGTCCGCATACGGAGTATAAAATAAACGAAAAGGCTTCACACATCTACTTCAATTGGATTTCGTTTACTTTCTGATATCGTTGGTATTAAAAATGAAAAGTTTTAAAATTTGTAGTCTTATTTCTAGCGTCCAAATTAAAACTCTCCATAGAGATATTTTAATGTACTTAATGAATATTACAAAATTCAATTTTCAAACAAATACTCTCCTTCTTTCAGCAGACATTCAAGGAACAAAAAAAATTTTAGTGCGTCAAGGATTGTTTAAAATGGCAGCACGTGCACGCGAAACAAGAATTAATTAATGATAAACTGTTCTTATACATAAAATATAATGGACGCAAAAAAAAAAAAAAAACAAAACAAAACAAAAAACTTAAACTTAAATTATTTTCTGATGATGCCGCTCCACCAACTTTACTTTTAACAAATACATTTAAAAAAAAAAAATAAAAAAATACATAGGGGCAACTTCCAAAACTGATTTCAATTGATTTGAGTTAATAACAAACACTTTTTACAGATCCTCTGATGCGTCCTCTTCTACTGAAGGGTAATCTTCAGCTTGCTCATCTCACGGTCAAGGGACGAATTCGAAGAACTACTACCATAAACATAGCTGCTGTTTTCAACTGCGAAAAAGATTTCTTGCATTGCTTTACGAAAATTTTTTTCATCACGCAACTTACCCGATCCATTAGTCAGCTGCACACTTATTGGCAAGGTTCGGAGAATTCGTTTTTGACGTTTTTCTTTAAAGAAGTAGTTGTCATGAATTTTACACTGGTTGATGATGTAATTGATGTCCTCATGATGGCGGAATGTTAACGGGTTGCCAATGAGTACTAGTAGTGATTTGGCACGCGAAATTAACACGTTCACTCGACGAGGATTTCGGATGAAACCAATATTGGTAAAGGAACGTACAAGCGTAGCAATTATAATCGGCTTCTCACGTCCCTGAAATTTCTCCACGCTGGCAACTTCAATATCCGTATATCCTAGCTCGCTTAGTTTCTGTTGGATTAGCCTGATCTGCGCAGTATATGGGGCGACGACGCCAATGTCTATTTGTTGCACTTTGATGCCTCCGTCGAGACCGTCCTCTAGCAACTTTTTAACGTACCAACATAGCACCTGTGCTTCTAGGAAATTCATTGAGCTCATCGAATATTCATCAGACATCGTGACTCCGTGAGTGGCTTGGAAAATGATCGGAAAACTCTGGTTGTGCAGTAATAAGCAATTAGCTGCCATATTTACTTGATCAAGGGGAGCCTTTGGAATGAGTTCGTCATTGTAATACAGCTTATTAAATAGGCCAACAATTTCAGGATGCGATCTATAATTAAATCGCAATCGGGTCTGCAATGCATGATTATAGTTGCCATTTGAGTCCACGGCATATGCTTCGCTACGGAGCAGACGTTCCAGCAAGGAGACCTTCAGACCCAGAACTGCAGCACGATTGTTAATAATAACAGGACCCAGCTGCTTGTGGTCGCCCGAGAGAATTACATGACAGTTACCCTGCTGCTTAATGCCCACAATTCCCATTAACGTTTCGGGCTCTGTAGACGCGCCAGCCTCATCAATAAAGACGTGTGTAAAAAAATTTAAGGCGCCGATATTCTTAATAGCCAAACTGCCTACAGTGCACAGTGTTGCAACAATTATTCCAAAAGTACGCAGTTGCATGGCAGGAACATTTGTATAGGTAAGATTTGCGCAATTTGAATATTTAAGTAGTAGCGGATCTACAGCATTTAGGCCTGACGAGTACGCTGAACGTGAGAAGAAGCGTATTAGCTGATGATCCCGCTGAACATCCATTTCAAAGGACCTCGAATCGGTGGACCGTTTATCCAATTTTGACTGCAAACGTTTATTGCTCGTAAAATACTCGCATAATTTCACAGCAATGGTGTTGCAGGCTGAATTGGAACCAGCTGTTACAAGAATACGACTTCGTGGATTTCGAAGTCGAAGTTGTAAAATGGCCTCGACAATCACTGTTGTCTTGCCGGTGCCTTCAATACAGAAAATATTTGATTAAATTTCTCTTTCACTAAAGTAAAAACACTTTTCTTAGATTGTTACCTGGTGGTCCAAATATTATATAAGGTGCGTGAATGCTGGGCCCACTGACGATCTGACTGACAGCCTGCAATTGCTCCTTGTTAGATTCAATAGCCGTATTAAGGAGTTTTATATCTGATGAAGAATCATTGCAGCGCATAGCTTGCAATTCCTGGAAGGGAAACAAATAGCTCCGTAGCCACGGAATCTCCTGCAGAAGCTGCAAGGCACGATATTCGGTGCGCAATGATGTACGACGAGATCGTATGACAACTAAGTATTTTGAACGTGTCAAATCACCATGAAATGCGTGACGTCCGAATTTCAATACGATGCTTTTTCTCGTCACTTCCACCACTGTGGCAATATAGCGACACATTGGATTTTTTAATGGCAGATTCTCGTGCTTATGTGGCAATAGTGCTTGGATGAGATTTTTTGGTAGGGGACAGGCTAACAAACTAGCTTCGGGGATAAGCACAGCCTCGTCTATATTTGGCACAATTACGTGTTCAGGATTGACTGTTGAGCCTGTAAGCATATATTTAAAGCTTTGTTTGTCAACTCTTTCTAGCAACACATTGGGCTCCATAAGATGGGCATAAGGACGCATTGTAGACACGTCTTCAATGCTAAGTAGCGTACGTAACACCGAGCAAACGTTCTCCGAAGTGAGCACCTGTGCTTGTAGATAACTAGAGAATATATTATTATCTACGGCGAGGCTTTCATTACTGAAATCTAAATTCATAGCTTCAAGCAAAGTCTGACTGGGTTCAAAATATGGCAGAGCCTTCATAATATTAATCAATCTGCAAGTAAAACAATTTTATTACTGTTTGACATTTGATAGTCAATTCATACACACTTTTTCTCATGCGCTTGCTCTTTATTCTCAAAGCTTATATTATCAGTAAACTTCTTACGCATGCGCGGCACCGCCATTATGGGCTCCAAGCTCTCGTATTCTTCCTTGAGAGAATTGACTTGAGATATTCTTGCATTCATCTGTCAAATGAACACATGAAAAAATAGCCATTAAAAAGGTGATTTAGTTTTTCGTCAACCAAATTTACCGCGTCCAACTTAGTGACTGACAACCAGTTCCTGAACAGATGCTCACAATTCCAAGAGACAGATTTCTTGGAATACACAAATTACAGCAAGTACCGTTACAAGCGTCATCTGGACGTTGTCACGACTACATACATTCTGACCATTATCGAAACACTGATTTGCAAACTTTTTTATAAAGTTATTGTCAATCACCATACAGTTATATAGATTCCAAACTATTTTTGATCTCAAGCGGAACTATTAAAATGTAATTAAAATAGTTCAATTATATATTTTATAAATTTTTAAGCGCTTCGATTATTATATTTGCAATTGAAGTTAACAGCGCGCTTAAGTGTTCATGAAGTTGGCTGCGAATTGCACCGTTCGTTATACAGCACTCTAGATTTTGTAAATATATCGATAACAATAAAATATATTACTTACGTTTTTATTTGCAATATTTTTATTATGATTTTGGAAAAGACATTCATTGATCAGCGTATGCAGACTCAAAATCTCGCTCATTTGTTGCAAAATAGAGAATCGGGTTACACTCGCAGTAAATTCAGCCAAGCTCCACAGCTATTCTATGAGCACCAAATTTACAAGTCAATTACACCCCGCCTCACAGTTGGAATCTCGATACCACCTGTTTACTTGCGTAAATTTACTCCAGATGGAAGCAAATTGTTATCTTTCTCCCAGGATCAGCGTTCATTTATTGGTAATTTATTGATTCTATCCACATTCGGTATTTCCTCAGTTGTTATCTTGTCTTTCAGTATATGACTATAAAGGTATCGGCTCGTCCGGTGTTGGTCAGTTGTTTACTGAAGCTGGTGTAGGCAGCGCGGAAACGTTCAGTGGACTGGACAAAAGTCAACTGCGAAACTCAATTTTTGAGAAACTCTTCAAAACCAAGTATGTTTTGCGGCTGTGTCAAGGCGAATCGGCACGATTCTATCTGCATCGTGAGTTCAGCGTCTTTTTGGATGGCAATCGCTACGTATTACTTGCCGGAATGTGCGTCTTGCAAGCCTGCCATGTATCTACAGTTGAGTATGAACGTTATCCGGACCTATTTGACAAGGTCGATCCGTTTTCGTATATTTTCTTCGTTGTGGACTTACAAAATGGCATAGTTACGGACGAAGTGCGCCTGTTTCAGGACTCCATCAGTTTGTCGCACAATCAAGGAATTTCAGTATATGGCCATACAATAGCAATCTTGTCCCGCCTACGTCAATGTATATATATATATGAGCTGGTTGACGGTCGACTAATAAAACAAGAGCACGAAATTGGACCCAGACCTATCCATTGTTGCCCCTCAGACGCCTCAACCGTAGTTGCGGGAATGTTCGATGTGAATACATTGTTGCCCATTACGCACATTAAGCAACGAGTACTGACCTTCCTGTACCGCCAGATTGAGCCAGGAAGTGTCGAAGCAAATGAACAATATAAGGAGTTTTATAGAAACTTTGATTTTGTAAGTAGAATATTTTGGATGGGATACACATAACTGAGTCTTTATTTATCTTTATTTACAGATTGAGAATATGATTATTGAAAAAATGCAGGTCGTAGAGAATGATCTGCTACTTTTACGTTACGAGGAACGTCCAAAGGAGACGTCATACTTACTACCACCTGCTGAACAACAGCCGCCTCGGCGACTGTATGTCTTCTATGGCATGAACACTGAGAATGTGCTTGGCGTCTACGCCGATGATTCTGTAGATTTACTCAAAATCGTAGTGCAGTTCTATGACAAACTATGCAATGTGGGATCGCGTCAAGAGGGCCATGCGCCCTCTTCATCATCGTCCCCTTTTGTTGTACACCAGAATTGGAAAAACAGCAGCAAGCCGACGTCTTTTATGCGTCAGGCTGCGCTCCGATACAATCCTATCGTTCCAGTCAGTACTCAGAGCTTCTCAACTACGCCATATCTCAATCTTAACATATTTATCTACGATAATCAACTAATTTCTCAACTAGAGAGGCCGAAAGCCTGCTCCGCAGAGCCTATTGTTTTTCGGGACCGTGAAACTAATTTAATCAAATTTCGCTTGAACACTAAGGCGCAGCGACCTCCTAGCGTTTACACACCTCGCGAGCTTTGTGCCTTCATCTGCCATCCATTTGAGCCTTTGATAATCAGCATACAGAAGTGGATGCATGGGTATACGTACAAGTTGCACATTTACTATTACGAAACGGTTGTTAAGCAATTTTAGATCTCTATGGTGACCTATACATGCAAATGTAAATATATTTAAAGATTGTTATAAAAAGAATGTTTTGACACAGATATATTGAATTTGTAAATATTAAATATCGTTTGAGTGCTGTCTCGAATATCGATAACAATGTCGCTCATCTCTGTTTAACCACCCTGTCAGTGAAAATGAGCGAGAATCAAGAGGCGAATAAAGATTGCAAGCTTGGTGCGAATGAGGTGTTGATAGAGGAAATTGATAGCCATGATGTGTCGGAAATCGAGCTAGCCCAGTTCGAGTTGACAGAGCCGCTTAAAGTGGTGGACATAATTGAATTGGAGGACGAGGACGACTCTCCGACGGCTCAGTCAAATGATGCAAAAGCGGTCGACGAAGAAAGCGCATTGATCAGACGTTATGTTCAGGGTGTTCAGTGCCTGGAGTTTCCCGATTTCTGTACGAAGCTTGAGCCCGGTGATGAGGATGACGACGAGGCTGCACACTTAGCGGCTAAAAAGAAAAATGAACAACTCGAAGCATCTACGAGCGCTGCTGCTGCCGCTAAACAGCTGACACCGGCAAAACCTCAGTCGAAATCCAACTTGGGTGGACGAGCAGGAACAGGAGGTGGTAGTTTAGGACGCCGCAGTCAACTAAGCGCGGCATTAATGGGCCTAATGGGCGAGGCCAATCTTTCATTTGCATATGGACGCTTTGATGTAGCTGAACGAATTTGCATGGAAATCATAAGACAGAATCCGCTAGCCAGCGAGCCTTTTTATACACTAGCCGAGATCTATGAGAATCGTGATGAGGCTAAGTTTTTGAACTTTTCCACAATTGCAGCGCATCTGAATCCACAGGATCGTGATATGTGGATAAGAATATCAGATCTTCTGGTGCAACAAGGACATTTGGCACGTGCCCGCGTTTGCTACACAAAGGCCATTAAGGTGCTACCAAAGGAATACATTCTGCGACTACGCAAGGCGCAGCTCTTGGAACGCATGGGCGAGACAAACGCTGCTATGTTTACGTATCTAAAGATGCTCCCGCTAATGCCGTCCAGTGAATGGAGTTTGTGCCTCAGTACAGGCAAGAATGTGGCACGATATTTCCATGAGCTGGAGAAGCACAGCATTGCGTTAGAGGCCATGGAAGGCACTTATAGTGTATGTGGATCACGATTTACCATAGAAGACCTGAACATCTACCTGGAGCTGCTCATACTCAACAAGCAGTACATCAAAGTGCTGCGCTGCCTGAGAGAGCACACGAAATTGGAACTGGAAACGGAGGAACAGAGTCTCGAACTGATCTACTTCTGCCACATACCCGACGACTATCTGCCAGAGTTGCGCGCCAAGCTTTGCGTTAGCCTCATACATATGCATGCGCATCACCTGTTGGGCTATATCGTGCAGAACGTACAGGAACACATAACACCCACCGTGGATCGGGTTGAGCTGTACATGGACATAACTGAGGCACTGATGCAGGAGCATAAATATGCAGAAGCTATTGCCTTGATGCGGCCCATAACAGATGCTGATGCCTTTGAATGCCCAGCATTCGTCTGGCTACGCCACGCCGAATGCTTGCGACAGTTGAATCGCACGCAAGAAGCCATCCAGAGCTATGGTCGTGTGGTGCAGCTGGCGCCATATTGTTATGAAGCCAAGTTCACCTTGTCCGCGCTGCTTAAGCAGCAAGGCAGACCGGAAGAGGCGGTTAAGGCGTTGGAGCAATCCGGAGAACAAGAAGGCCAGCCATTGCATGCACGTCTTCTCTACGAGCGCTGCATCATGTTGCAGCAGATCAACCGTATCGAGGAGTTTGTTGACGTGGGTTACGTTCTGTTGAGTCGTCACTCGATCAAGCTGAAGAATCGCGAGGAGATGATGGCCGCCTCCAATGGTGGCGGTGCATACAATACGGAAGGCCTGAAGGCCATAATACAGATGCGCAGCTTGGCTGATGCAGCGGGAAATGCCGAAACGGATCAACAGGTGAGTGGTCTTATTTTCATTCATTTCATTTAAATTTGAAGGGACGCTTTTGTTGACAGGACACGCAGAAGGGCTCTTCAACAGCCAATGCAGAGAATTCGGATCTAACCATTAAGAATGAATACGATCTGTTCCTGGAGCTAGTGCGAACCGCACATGCACACGGCATGCACAGTGCCATTGAACGCATCTGCTTTGCTATGGTGACTACAAAGCGTTTCACAAGCTATCACTTTGAGATCGAGAGACTGATGATATTGGCCTGCTACTTTAATCACGACTGCGCCATTGGATTCTCATATCTGCGTGAGCTGATAGCAAAGCAGCCCGAGATGATCAATCTGTGGAACATGCTGTCCCTAATGGTGCAACAGGGCGATGAGGTGCGTTACTTTCGGTACGCCCGCCGATTGCTGCACCGTCACCCGAAGGTCACCCAACCGATGCGCCTCTTCTTAGGTCACTATCATCTTAACTGCAGCTCGTACAAGTACGCTCTTAATGTGTACGTGCCCATATTGCGTGAGCAACCACATCCGCTAGTTGCGCTCTCGATAGCTGTTGTCTTCAATCAGCTGGCTCTGCAAAAGAAAGTACTTCGTAAATCGGCGGCTGTAGCTCAGTCAGTGGCATTTGCTCTGCGTTATGCGGAACTGCGCAGCGGTAGCAATATCGACAAGGGCAACAAAGTCCCGAACTCTTGTGCTGCCCGACAAGAGATATATTATAATATTGGTCGCATTTATCATCAGGCAAACATACTACACCTGGCTGTACATTATTATGAACTCGCTTTGGCCGCACAGCATCCATTAATAAAGGAACACGAATCGGTTTTGGGGCTGGAGCACGAAGTGGCCTTCAATCTGCATCTCATTTACCGTGCCAGTGGGAATAAGTGGAAGGCGCGGCAGTGTTTAATGCGCTATTGTATAGTATAAATATAGAAATGATTAAAAACTCCGCATAACAATATACAATAACAGTGAGCATTGCTTCTTTACCAGCATACTACCCTTGAACCAACGACAACCGAAAGTATCGATACTACGGTTATCGGTAACAGCGATATCGATGCAGCCATTGCTTGGGAGTGGGAGAGAGGCGAAGTTTGTTTCGCGTAATTTTTTCTGGTTTTCATGGCTGCAAAATGCAGAACTCCAAAGCCAAAATGGATGAGTTTAAGACAAGGTTCATGGACCTGCTGCACAAACAGGTAGGTGTAATAAGTACTTGGACAACGGTCTATGTAAAAAAAATTTTGCATCGTAGACGAATCGACAAATGAAAATTCCTGCGATGGGATTTTCCGATTACTTTATACAAACCGTAACAGCGGATGCTTTGCCCGCCACAACGAAAACAAAAACTACAACAGAAGATAGTGCGGATTCGGATCATACAGATGCTGAAGACGGTGTACAAAAATCGGATCAGGAAATTCTGGAGAGCATTGAACAGTGCTATTACAGCTCGGACAGTAATCCAGACCTGTACGAATTGAAGGCAAGGTTTTGAACAGCAAATATTTCAATGCAAACCTCATTTTGATAATATTCTCCCATAGAAAGTGCTCAGCAATGGCATTGATAGCCAACTTATTGAGGCCACCATCGCTCAACTACGTACCCAGCAGAAGGTGCTCACCAAACAGGTTCTCCAGAACATATTGGAGCAACGCAATGCATGCAGTAGCGAGTTTCAGGCCATCAACGAGACTCAGAAGAAACTAGAAGAATCTCTGTGGACATGCCAGAAGGCGCGTTCGTATTTGAACTATGCACGCACTAACTTAACCACGACCAGCCTGGAGATTTTGGCAAGCTATCGCAAGCGCGAGGTGCTCAAAGAAGTATTAGACACGCTGATGGCCATCAAAAAATTAGTGAGTATATACTCCGACCATTATGACAATCACATGTTAACGTTGATGATGCATATAGCGAACCGCGGACGAAGAGCTCCAAAAGCTTCTAGTCGAACACAACTATTCCGCAGCTATAGCAATGTTGTTGCAGTGTCAGAACTCCGCGACAGACTTCATGCAATACAATTGTGTGCAGTCGCTGCACAAGAAGCTGCAGGAGACTATGCTCTTAATGGAATATCAGCTGGACACTGTGCTTAACGAAATGGTGCTGAACTTTGATATGCGCAAATATGCCAAGCTACAGGAGGCATACAAACTGGCCAATAAGTCGCTGATTGCCATGGATCAGCTGCACATAAACTATATTTCGGCCGTACATTCCACGGTGAATGCTGTAGTGCGTGGCTACAGCGAACTCAATTCTGAAGAGCAGCCCAAATTGCTCTATGAACAGCAATGCCAACAACTTTCTACCGATAAATTAATACCCTGTTTGATTAGCTTGTGCAAGACTTTCTGGACAATATTAGCCTCCTACTATCAAGTGGTCATGTGGCACAATAATTACAAGCTTTATGCACAACAGGATGACATCGATGGTGAATCCCCTGATCTGTATATTCAGCAAAAACTGAAGAAGGGACAGTCGCGAATTTGGAACGATATACTTAACAAAGTGTGCCTCTTTCTGCAGAGTGCTAAGCTAACGACGCTCAAATATGACCAGTTCATACAGGTGTTGTCCATAGTGCAGCGACTAAAGAAAGTAGGCGTTGAGTTTTGCGGCGAGCAATCGGAGAAGCTAATTGTGACTATGCAGCAGCAGAGCGAGGAATTTTTTAGACGGTATCACATATCTTGCGTCGATGAGATCTGCTTGTTTTTGGACAACGAGTCGTGGACATCACTGGATTCATTTTCGCACATATTGCAATTACCGGTAGTTTACTGTTTCATGAAAAACGTTTCAAAATAATACTTATATTAAATCCATGGCAGGAATTCCGTTCGGTGCGACATACGCTGCGTCGTCACAAGTCTCCGACAACTGCACTGATAGCTTCGACAAATAATTCACCCATTAGCAACAACAACTGTGACGAGCTGGTCTCCGTGCATTCACAGGATGGTGGAGGTAGCTCAATTTACGGTTCCTGTAGCTATTTTCTGCGTTTCTCGGAGAAGAGTTCACCTTTTGATGGCGGTCTCGATGCTGCCATGCTGGAAGAGGACATACTGTCTGGCATTGTGGATGAGGCCTCGTGCTACTTTAGTGAGGAAAGCGATGACGAGCAGAAGAGTCTACAGAGCAAGGATTTCAGCGACGATTCTAGCAGGTATGTACCTAGCAGGTCTGTACCTAATTAACATTCTGATCAATGTAATAAATTCATATTGTCTTCACCAGCCAACTACTTGTGAACAACACAGCATTGAATGTGCTGCGCTGCATTGGACGCTACCTGCAGATGTGCAAACTTCTGCATTGCATTTCCCCTAAGATTGTGTCGTGCATGTTGGAGCTTCTTGACTTCTATGCGTATGCGGTGCATGAGATCTTTGGCAGGGATGCGGTAAGTGTAGTCAAGGTATTACAAGAAATAATTTTCACCGCCTTCAAATTACAGCTGGTCGCTACAGATAATCTGTATACGTCGCGTCTGGAGCAGCGTCTGCGCGCCGTGGAATCCAATGTCCTCCCTCAGATCAAGGCTTGGCCGTTGAACTTTTCGTCCTTGGTAATATGCAGGTGAATTATTTGGTAATATGTCTCAGAATTGAAAACTCCATTTATTTGTAGGCTAACAATGAGCTGGCCAATCCGGATACTTTGTATGGTCTACCACTTCGAATTGTTGCGATCGAGGCTGGGCGCAGCATGTTCCAGCAATTCAATGTACTGCAGCATTACTTGATTCATTTATTGCCTGTTTCCGACCGACCAACTCTAATTAACTATCTCGAATATGGCGAATTTATGACCGATCTGGCCAGACCGGTTTACACTTGTGTCACATCACGCGTCGTCGACTTGTCGGCGATACTCTCGCAAATGGCCAAGGTGAAGTGGGATGTGAATCATGTGACTCACCAGCACAGCAGCTATAGTGACGTTTTGAACCGCGTAAGTTCAAATTGGAGTTGAATAGTTTGACCGATCCAAAATCTAATCGCACTCATTTCGCATGTTTTTCTAGAACATACAAAATTTTGTCATGGGCCTGGAGGAGGTCGCTAAGGAGGTGACGATACCTAGCAAACATATATGGAACTCCATGGCACATGTGGTTACACATTTGCTGGTCGAGGGGTGAGTTATCTATCATATAAATCGCTAAAATTGTAGCTAATTTGTTGCAACAGTTTTTCCAATGTAAAGAAATGTTCCGCGGGTGGCCGAGCACTTATGCAATTGGATTTTGCGAATTTTATGTCGTTCCTTGAACAAATCTCGAACCGAAAGTATCCACAACACCGCGCTTATGTGGATGTTTTTATAAAAGCATATTACTTTTCGCCGGAACAGCTCGAGCAGTGGATCGAGCAGCAACGCCTGAGCGATGACTATTCGACGAAGCAATTGACAAATCTTATACAATGTATTTGCAATAGTGATAAGCGCACACGACAGAGGCTGCTGCAGCTGCTGGAGGGCGGGGCAGTTAGTGTTACGCCCACCACAACGCCGCACAAGAATAACCATAACTCCGGCTCAAATCTGAGCAACGTTATATAAATTTTCTGTCTATCATATATTGTTTATTATATTTATTTAGTTAAAATTTCAATGCAGTAATATATTTCGTGGAGTCGATGTGAATGTGAATAGTTAAATTTTGTGAATTGTACATTCCGTTTAGTGCAAATTTAAAAATACTTGTTTGTAAGTTGATTGTGGTTTAGTTACATAAGCGATCTCCATGATGTACTTCATTTTCAATTACGATTCCGTGAATAAGCTCGAATCTCCCATTTAAATTCTAAAAATCTCAATTCAAGTGCAATACGCTCTCTACATTTAAACAAGGCACAAATCTATTGCTCTATTTATTCTCCATTTGGTTAAACATTCAGATGACTTAAGTACCTAGAGAAAGCATATACACATTCATACACATTTATATTGAACAGAAAACTAGAGCTAAGGCGCCCGAAATTCTTATATATTTATGTATTGTTTGCGAAACGGACAAATAATTATAATAAATTGCGATTACATAAATATTTTACTTAAAAACTATTAACACAAACTCACACACACAGAGGAATACAAAATTTGGGAAGATGAATCTATGACTAAACCCAACTAATAAAGATACAATATTTTGAGATATGCATATTAAAGTAATGAGTGACTTAATAATAATAAATATTTGTAATAGTATTGAAACTATGAATTGAAGAATATTTGTCCTATCAATATTTTTTTGTTCATAAATCAGGGAGCTATTTAATGCTTTTCGAGGCCTACAATTGCCGAGGCATGTGGGCGAGGCATCACGCCCTACGCATGACTCAGCGTTTGGTCGATGCACCAAGAAGTCTATAAAAGAGCTGACCATTAATTCGACCTTTCTATCTTTCCAACTCAACAATGTGGAGTATATACGTATTATTCCTTCTGCTTCTATCCCGTTGTGGTATAGCCAAGGACTTCATGGAGCTCGCGTTGCAGGAGTTGAAACCTTCAGTACTTCTTCTCCGCTTCGACTATTGTCCAGAGGATTTGCTCCAACGGCTGCTTGTCGCACCCGAGTTGCCGGTGGTTCTGGAATCCCTAAACAGTTCCTCGCCTCCTAACGAGCGATTCTCGCGTGTGCTGCAGCTGATATGCTTGCAAAGCATAGAGTATCAAGCGAATGAGTTGAACATATACCTGGAGAATATACGCGGACCTAGGAGCATATTTTATATAGCAGCCGGCGATTCCAAGTCTAATCTCTCCTCTTCGAAACGTGCGCTGACCGCCGTACTAAAGGAATGCTATAGGTTGAAGATTTTGCATGTGATAGCCGTGTTGGCTGAGGAGGCTGACCAAGTCTACTATCGCTATCGCCCCTATCCGCGCTTTGAATTGGAGCACCGTCCACTGGAGCTACAGCCCTTCTTTAGGAGCCACTTGAAGAATATGCAAGGTGAGCCGCTGGTCGTCTTGCCCGATCAAAAGCATCCGCGAACCATTCTCTACACGGATTGGCGCACCGGTCGCCAGGTGTTGGCCGGCTCTGTGGGTCGCTTTGTGCGCACCCTGGCCTGGAAGCTGAATGCTACAATATCGATTCCCGCCCAGATCAAGCCAGGCAAGTTCATGCACTTCAACGAGCTGCAGTCTCTGCTAGAGCAGCTCCACGTTGATGTGCCAGCCACTGTGGTGCAGCTAATGCGGCCGGAGCAGCTGCCACTGAGTAGCTTTTCATTCGAGCTGAGCCACATTTGCATGATGATTCCGCTGGCACAGCAACTGCCCATCAAAGATATCTACCTCATCATAGGCAACGTTCGCCACGTACTTCTTGGTCTGGCCATTGTTTCCAGTTTCGGCTTGTTGCTCGCCCTTCACAGGCGTTTGGCCGGACAGCCCGTAATTTTGTCGGATTTTGTAGTCAACGATGTTGCGCTGCGCGGGTTAATGGGCCAATCCTTTGGACGCAGCCGACGGATGAGTGTTCATGTCAGCTGGATCTACCTAATGCTGGCTGTGCTGGGACTCAATCTCAGCTCGATCCATGAGGCAGCACTGGGAACCCTGCTCACCCATCCGCCCGTGTACTTTCAGCCGCGCAGCTTCACGGACATTGAACGGGCTCAACTGCCGCTCGTGCTCGATGCGGACGATCTGGAGAGTGGCTACGACTTGAGCGAATTCCGGCTGCGCATATTGCGCCTAAGGAGCAGCGAATACAACAATTACAGGGACAAGATGAACATGAGCCATGTCTACTTTGCATCTCGGCTCAAGTGGACTCTGCTGAGCGAGCAGCAAAAATACTTTCCACGCGCCGTTTTCCTGTACTCCATGGACGCCTGCATCCGCTCCCTCACCCACATGGTGTTCCAGCTGCCCAAGAACTCGTGGTTCTTAGAGCCCATCACCAAATTGATCATGGAAACGCGAGACACTGGCTTGTTTCAGCACTGGGTCGACATGCATTTCTATGACATGGCCGCCGCGGAGCTGTTGTCCTTCAGCGATCCCATCCAGCGCGACCCTCAACGCATCAAGGCTGCTCTATGCCTAGAGGATCTGCAGTGGATCTGGATTGCCTACGGTTCACTACACTTGCTCGCCGCGGTTGTGTTCATTCTAGAGATTGTGCTGGACAGAGTGCGAGGAAAATGATCCTCCAGAGAGATCTATCAATAAAGCCTTAGGTATCCTGTAGAGCAGTAGCTTAAGTTCGTTTATTGTTAATTGATTACAAGTAAGAGTTGGCAACATATCATTGGGATTGGTATTGAACACGATCGATCTATGGGGGCAATTGAGAGTGGGGGTTGAGTGAGTTAGAGTTCATTATAGTTGCAGATCAGATTCTGAGTTCGTTGAGCCTAGACCACGTTGGTGTGCTCGTCGCGATGGAAGATCTTCACGTCGAAGAACTTGAAGTTGTCCACGTCGAAGTAGTAGTCGTGCTTGATGGGTCGATTGAAGGGGAAGCCGAACGGCAGGGCGTCCACATAGCGAGAGCCGTGACCAATGCCGCAGCTGATAACGGGATCGTAGCCAGTGAACTGGGCAACGGCGGGCTCATGGTACGGGTAGACCATGTAGAAGAACTGATAGACCTGACCG
>JABVZY010000002.1:13113596-13130914 GCA_020883555.1 Drosophila nannoptera
CTTGATCACAAAGCTGCTGCCATTGTAGATGGAGTTGCGGCCGAATTGATGATGCACATCATCCGAATGATGCACGGGCTCCACATTCACGGCGTTGCTGATGTCGGCATCGAAGTACTCAAAATATGTGGTCAAGCTCTCGGGCATGTGAACGGCATCAATCTTGACACCCTCGAAGCCATAGTCGACCTTGGTGTATTCGGGGAAGGTCTCCATCAGATGCCAGTAGTGGCCCACCAGATTCTTGTACACCTCGTAGAACAGAGGATCGCGCATGGAGGTGTCGTAATGCAGGAATGTTCCAGGGTACGTTTCGTGGTACTTGCCATGGGGCTGGCCCTCATTCACGATATAGCGGAACCACTTGTCCAGGCTGCCATAGAACTGCTTGTCGATGCTGTCGGCGTTGCCTTGGATCATGTTGCCGAGTATGTTGACAGACTCGACATCGTACTTGGCGTCATGATGAATCCAATTCATGATGCGCTGTGAGTACAGCTCCACGTTCTTCACATACTCCAGATTGTCTTCCGTGTAGAAGCTGTAGTGGTTGGGGCGGCTCGGATATGGCACACCGTTGTAGTCGCGCAGGCCGCTGTAAAAGCCGGCCGTGACAGGTTCGTACATGTTGAAGGTGGGCACTTCACCCATGTCGTTGGACAAACGCTCCATGTAGTAGCGGGCCAAGAGCTGCCAGTGGACATACAGATACAGCTCACCGCGACGATCCTTGTTGAGGACATGAGCGGCGTCGCCCTTGGTCCAGAACGGATAGTCCAGGTTGAAGTAGTAGTAGAAGCTGTTGAAGCCAATGTCCTCCAGGAAATAGGCCAATCCATGCTCGTAGTTCATATCACCGTACACATTGGTGTAGTTCGACTTGACCACCACGTTGTAGACGTTGTTCAGCTGCTTGACATTGTGGAAGCCGTGCATCTTGTAGTGCTCGGCCATCTCCAGGGTCTCGCTATCGAAGAAGCTCCATGGGTGTATCTCATAGTGGGCTGGGAGCACAATGCCTTGCATATCGTCACGGAACAGGCTGGCAATGGTGAAGGTATAGACGAAGAGCTGCTTGTTCACATGCTGGCGCGCCCAGAAGACGGCGTGCTGGAATGTCTCCCAGTTCTTGGCGTAGTAGAAGAGATTTATCAGACCTACGGCATATTCCTCATGCAGATCGTACATAACGGTCCAGGCGTGATCATCATGGAAGGGATGATGCTTCCAGAGCTCAAAGAAATGCTGCACCTTCTCAACATTGTGATAATCACTGATATGCTCCCAGGGCTTGTATTCGAAGTAGCTGCTGTCGTAGTGGTGAACGAAGACATCGTCTTGGTAGATGTGTTGCAGCATCTCGAACACGAACTGCTGCTTCACCAGGAAATCCTTGTCGGCCACCTTCGACTCAACATGTTTGCCGTGGCCACCCAGGGCCAGGAGCGTTAGCGTCAGAACAACAACCGCCGCGATCGACTTCATCGTAAACATAACACTGCACTGGCCGAGAGCCTCAATTTATACCTGAGCCGGGGCTCCTCAGAGCGCAGCCAGATGGGGGCCATCGGCCGATTGCTGACGATCGCCTTGACATTATCTGAGATCCGCTCAACCTCATTGTATGCTGCATTGATAAGGGCCACTTGTGCACCTGTGTGGAGGCAGATCTAAGCCGGATTAGGAGGCTCGCCTGACATCGTGGATCGCTTTGTAAGCCCTTCTAGAGCCACTCGGGGCACTTACAACGCCCCGGCCACCTGCTGATTGCACACTATTTCCCACTGCACCTGTATTGCATTAGATGATGCTTTGCTGTGTTTTTGTTTTTGTGCCCGCCATTGCCTGAGGGTCGGACAGCGGTCAGGGCATCGATGATGCGCCGCTTATCAAGCGATGTTGCCAGCGGGGCTTACTCTAAGTCTAAAAATATGCATCTACTAAGTCGGCACATTGTCGAAAATGCAAAACAATTACCATATCAGTAGACAACAAAGAACGAATCGGACTGCAAGAGCAGCGGATGCGCGCCTTAGGATTAGGGGCCACCCGCTCATAAACTCAGATCCGAAATTGGTTTATGCGGCTAATGTAATCGTGATCGGGCACGAACTTTTTGAAAAGCTCCAGGTCACGTGCTCATTCTACCACTCTACTATATTTTATTTGCAATTTAATTTATTCAATTTCTTCCATTGCCTGCGCCCCTCATGCGACCAAGGGCATGAGTTCCAAGTTCAGCTAGAAAAGCGAGAATGCATATGAATATCTCGGCAACGTAGATAAGCCAAATGTAGTAGAGATTATCCCAGGTCAGATGGCGATCGCTGGCGATGTCCTTGTAGGGCAGCTGCTTGGTCTTGCCAATGGAGACCAAATGATAGAAGGACATGGTGCGCCAGATGCTGTAGAGTCCACTGGACTGGACGTTGAGAATGTAACGATTAAGGGCCTGCTCGTAGATAGAGTCGTCGGGCAGGGGTATGGCAAAGGATACCTGAGAGGAGAATATCATGTCGTCGGAGAGACGAAACGCCGCCTGCTTTTGCCGGATGAACTTGCTCTTGATGTGCGGCCAGAGCGTTTGAGTGACCGGATAGGCGTATGAGGTGTTCGGCATATTTCGCATAGCCTGAAACTCGGAAGAGTTCACCACATGAAATACGTCCGGGTAATCGTCAAAGATGCGTTTGCCTATGGAGAAGATGATGCCATTTTTCTCGGCTTTGATCAGCATTACTTTCAGCCCGGCCTTCCGCATGTCCTGGTAGCTGCGAATCGGTGGATTCAGGGGCGGATGTACGAGAACTGTCTCCAGACCAGTTATGTAAATATTGTAGATGGTAAAGCAGCCGATCAGCATCATCGCATATATCCATTTAAGTCTCAGGCTCAGTCGCTTGGGCATGGGAAAGGGTTGGTAGAGCATGGCTCGCATTACGGGATCACTCAATATTCGCAGGCAATTGAGGCTGGGAGCCATGCCCATTTCGAGTCGCTGCACATTGTGGATTATTAAGGCAAAAAGAGGGATCGAAAATAAGAACAGACTAGTGGACGCAAAACCAGCCGCGGCAAATACCACCAAAGTGGGTACAATCTGTGATTCGACTGGCAGCATCAGCTGCCATTTGGATAGCTCTATAACATCGGTGTAGTTCCGGAAATCGGGATTAAATCCGATATTCGAAAGTATTGCTGGTATATCAACTTTTCCACTTTCTACCAAATAAAAGACTGCGTTCAGATCTTGCATGGCATTCTCGTCGGGCTCGTTATTCCAGTAGATCTTGAGGGTGGCGTTCAGAGACTTAGCGAATAATGAATGAATAATGAATGAATAATGAATTCTCAATAAAGGGCACCATATAACCCGCTAGCTGATAGTTGCCTTCTATATCCTTGTAAATCGAGGTGCGTGGGTATACGTTGTCCGCAATCGTGGTGATGTTAAAGCCACCCAGATCTTTGACCTGTGGCTCGAAGTAACGTTCAATCTGGCCTACGCTTCGCTGCACTAGCTTGAATTGAGGAAAGGCACAATAGCTGTAAATATTTTTCCGACTCCAGTTACCTACGGCCAGAACATTAAGCATCTTGTTTTCAAAGCAATTCTTGAACAAAGTATGCAGCTGGTCTCTCTGCTTAATAAGAAATATTGTTGCAGTTGTGCGCATGTTCTGTAAATTGGCATAGAGCGTATTTAGTAGTAAATCAGTGCCATTCTCCAAACAAACAAGAGCTAGAAACGGTCTCTTGAAGTGTCTATGTAGCTCATAGGTTTGGATGGCTCCAAGGTTGATAAGAGGCGTGCTCTTGTACTCGCTTAGCTCTGCCCAACAATCCGAGGAGTTCTGCAATACGAGTAAGGTCTCATAGTCGAGTTCACCTTTCAGTTCTTTCAAAATATTGTTTGGCAACTCCATTTGTGCCCTGACTAAGCAACTAATAATTATCAACAAATTTATAATTTTAGAACACATTTTACTGTCTCTTGCAAACGTGGTAAAAATGCAACTGGCTACATTCGAGACAGCCTGACCATTTTATTGGAACTGCGGCAGCCAGTATCAGTGCAAGGGCCGGCTTAATTAAATCTAATGTCCGATTTATATCACAACTATTAATCAATGTGTCGCAAACGCTTAGCGCATTACAGATTTGGTACAGTAAAAACTTTAAATGGTACAAAGGGAGGAAGATTTTTTTTCTTCTAATAACGACTAGTAACTAGTAAAAATGTATACCAGAAATTCTTGGTATTGTGAAATCCACTTAGAAAAATATATTGAGGCGATTTAAAACTCCCGCTAAAACATTCTGCTTTTATCGATAGGGCAACAGAAATATATCGCCACAATGAGGCTCGCGCAACATTTTCTGCGATGTGAATATTATTGCGCTATCAAAATGTGGTCACACCCGCGCATTCAGAGTCAAGTAAAATAAAAAAGCGTGGAGGTAGGAGTTGACCGAACAGATTGCGAATAATAAACCTAACTTAATCGAAGAAGAATCGAAGTGACGGCATTTCATCAAAATACCGCGAGTAGGCAGCGTAACAATTATATATATGAATTAAACATCAATGCAGACTGTTTATCGAACATGCTAAGCAAACAGCACGCAGTAGTTATGAAATTTGCACAGAACATTAACTTGAGATTTGTTGTTTTAGTTGTGTAATATTTTGAATAGTGCAAATAGCACAGGCCAGCACAAATATGAAACATCGCCTGATATCGAAAAACTGCGTGTATTTGTGATTCAGTGTGTGTGCGCGCATATCGTATGTGTGTGAATATAATATGAATTGCGCTGTTGAAATTGAAAAGAGCGAGTGAGCGTTGACAGTTACAATTTTTTTATTTTCATACGTGTTTGACAATTTTAAAACGTGCATTTTTTTTTCGGCATGATTATTTTGAAATCTCATTTTACTCTTTTCCTTATTCTTTTAGGCGTATAGTGAGGAACCAAGAATTTCTCATGCGCAATCAAACGAAGGCAGCAAATCCAAAGATATATACTGAGTAGAGAGTCAATCGAAAATTCTAAATTACTTACATTGGAGAGCTTCTGGATTGGATTGGCAATCGAAACCTGATACATAGCACCTAACCAGTACCCAACGCTAAGCAGTCAAAATGAATATATTGCTGCATCCGAAGGGAACAACGTATCGGAATTCGCATTATATGATTCAGAACTTCTACAAGCACTGTAAGTCTCTCAACACGCAAACGAAATTTGGAGCGCTTTGTGCAAAACTTTCCATTGATTTTAGCCTATATACATATGTATGTGTGTACATGTGCGGCACACAGAACCAGCGGTGTGTATGCTCAGATGATGACGTGTGTTTCTGTGCTTGTTTTGTTGTCGCAGGTTTTGTTATGAGTGCTTGTTCGTCTCAGCTGATTCAGTGCTTGTGTGCATAATATAATTTCCCTGTTGTGGTTCTGCTTGCTGCAGGGAAATTCTCTGGATTTGTTTGAATTTTTCAATTGTTTTAGTTTGAATTGTCTATAGCACTTGTGGGACTTGATATTAATGTAAGGGTATATATTATATATATATGCTGCGTATAGGGTCGATATGTTTGTCAGCCAATTAGTTCATTGTTTCATTTGTACCGTTATTTTTGTTGCTTGTTTTCTAACTTTGATTTTTTCTATCTCGTATTCTTTGGAACTCGTCACTTAGAACGGCTTATCTTTAGCGGACAAGATTGACCAAAAAATAACACTAAGAAAAAAAAATGCTGTTAGCTATGTGATTAAGTAACCGGCGATAAAGCTTAAGGAGTGCCAATTATATGAACAAAATCTTAATGTGGACTTTTGGGTTTCGTTCGAGCAATATATATTCATGTGTTTAGCTGTATGTACTATGAATTGTTATAATATAATGAATTCGCACGATTTTGTTCTGCTTGTTTTTCTATTCATTTGCTCATCTCTCTATTTATACGGTTAATACATATAAACTGTGTTTGTATTTGTGTATAGAGGTAGAGAAAGGGCTTTATGGCAAGAGAACAGGTGTACGAACAGACAAAATGGCGCTAGCGAACGATGCCAACGCAAGAATCGACACCCTGTATGCACTGGTCGAAACGGACTACAGTCGACACTCACTCACACAAAGTCACATACGCATGCACTGACTGTTCAGATGCACCCACTCAATTCTCGCGGCCGTTGCCCGAAGGTTGAATTTCTTTCTGTTGTTTCTTGTTCAGTGGCAACTTGTTTTTGCCTTGAGTTCGATTTTGACGATTGACCTGAACATTTGCCAAAAATCAAAAACAAAAGAAAAATCATGAAAGCCAAAATATATAGAGCACAGAATAGTTTTCCCAAGAAGTCTTTTGATCATATTTTAGCTTATTTTCACTTTATATTTACTATTCTAGTAGTTTAAGTTTTTTTTTCACTCAAACAACCTGAACAGGTGCTAACTGTGTTGCTAATTTTCTTGCTGCCTTTTGCCGTTTATATTTGTCAGATTATCTAGGCGTTTAATCGAGTGGAATAATATTTTGAGATGATCGTTTGAAAAACTTGCCGCTGGTTTCTTCACAGTTATTTGTATTATTTGATAAATTGTATGTGCGTGACTGTCGTGAAGTTAAATTAATGTTTAATGTAGTATTGCTATAGTAATAACTACACTAACCCATTTCTACTCTCCTTTCCTTTTCCAGATCTGAGAACGAGTCAATACAATGCGTTTTTTGCAGTTAGGAATTACCAGCACAGAGCGGACAATTCAGTTTCTTCACAGCTGTGTGATGTTCGCCAAAGGATATCGTTCGTTGACCATTCACTGAGCTCCAGCGCATCAAATTTTTACAGACACAATCAATGTGTCTGTGATAGCTTTCGACATTTTCATGTCGGGCGTACGCTGTTTGATTCACCTTCGAAGATTGATGCCACTGTGAAGAAACTGAAGAATCAGCAAAAAGAGAAAGTCGAGGAGATCATGAAGGAGGTGGCCAATAGTCAGGCTGGTAAAGCAGCTGGCTCTGTTACCCCTGTGAGTTCCACGATAGTTGACAGTTCTACTGCAGATGCCAGCACAACGGGAAAAGGTGCAGCCCCTGGTACAAAAGTGTCAACAGAAGTAGCAGAGACTGCACCTAAAGCTGTTGCTAAACCAAAAAAGCCGCTTACTCAGCGTATTTGGGATGAAGTGGTGCACTATTACCATGGCTTTCGATTACTATTCATTGATGTGGCGATTAGCTCGAAGCTAGTTTGGAAGGTTCTCAACGGCAAAACGTTGACACGCCGTGAAAACAAGCAACTTCAACGCACAACTTCGGATCTGTTTCGTTTAATACCTTTCTCGGTTTTTATCGTGGTTCCGTTTATGGAGCTACTATTGCCGCTGTTTATAAAGTTCTTTCCGGGTATGCTACCATCAACGTTTCAGACGGCCAAGGATCGGCAGGAGCGTCTAAGGCAATCCCTGGCTGTGCGCCTTGAGGTTGCGAAGTTCTTGCAGAAAACCCTTGGTCAAATGCCCGTCCAGCACGAAGAACATAGCAGTGAAGAGGCCAAGCAGTTTGAAACATTTTTCCGTAAGATCCGTAATCCTACTGAGCATGTGAGCAATGAGGAGATCATCAAATTCGCTAAACGATTTGATGATGAGATCACATTGGACTCATTAAGTCGGGAACAGCTGGCAGCACTTTGCCGTGTATTGGAGCTGAATACGATTGGCACAACAACTTTGTTGCGTTTCCAGCTGCGCGTCAAGTTACGCTCATTGGCAACTGATGATCGTGTGATATCGCGTGAAGGCGTCGATTCGCTAGATCTGTTCGAACTTCAACAGGCGTGCAAAGCTCGCGGTATGCGTGCGTATGGACTCACAGAGGAGCGTTTACGCTCCCAGCTCAAGGAATGGATCGACTTGTCTCTGAATGAACAGGTAAATAACAAATAAAATAGTGTGCGTTCATCCTCGTTGAATGAAATTCTTTGTTTACTCGCAGGTGCCTCCAACGCTACTGTTACTTTCACGTGCAATGCTTATCTCCGATGACAGCATTACGACCGATAAGCTGAAGGAGACAATGCGTGTATTGCCTGATGCTGTAGCGGCACATACCCGTCATGCGATCGGCGAGCGCGAAGGCAAGGTGGATAATAAAACTAAGATTGAGATCATTCAGGAGGAGGAACGCAAGATTCGTGAAGAAAGAGAAGAGGAACACGAGGAGATTATCGCAAAGCAGTCGGCCCTCAAAGAAGATACAGCTCCTTATGTTTTCGTTGAGGAAGTTGACAAATTGGTGAACATGTCTGCGGAGGCAGCTAACTGTGATGAAAATACCATCTCGCCAACGGATGTGAGACTTCTTTCTGATGCATTAAAATCGCTTTCGTCCGATAAACAACTTGTTGTGGAGAAGGAGACGATCAAGGAGCTGAAAGAAGAACTTCGCGATTATCAGGAAGATGTTGAGGAATTGCGTGAAGTACGCCAGGTGGTCAAGGAACCGATTCGCGAGAGTCGAGCTGCCAAGCTGCTTTATAATCGTGTCAATAAAATGATCTCGCAACTGGATAATGTATTGAATGATCTAGAACAACGTCAAAAACATATTAAAGAAGTTGATACGCCTGAGTATTCTGTGTCCAGTTCAGCTTCTCAATTGGTGCACATAGACGAATTGGTTGCCACAATTAAACGCATGAAGGAAGCCTCCGATGAAGAGCGCTTCAAAGTCGTTGAAGATTTGCTAATCAAACTTGATGCCGACAAGGATGGAGCCGTTTCGGTGAATGAAATCACCACAGTGGTGCAAAGTATTGATAGCGCGGCTACTAAAATAGACAAGCAGCAGCTCGAAGAATTCACGGAGCTGCTCAAGACACTAGCGCAAAAGCGCCGCAATGAGGAGATAGTCCATATTGATGATCTTATGCTTAATATCAAGAAGCTGAAGGAGACTAGTGATGAGGCTCGCCTCAAGCATATCGAGTGTGTCTTGGATAAGTTTGATGCAGACAAGGATGGCGTCGTTACTTTCAACGACATACGCAAGGTAAATAACGTAATATATAAAAGAAATCCAACTTTTATTGAACTTTATTTCCCTTTCAGGTGTTGGAGTCCATTGGTCGTGATAATATTAAGCTTAGCGATAAGGCCATTGAGGAACTTATTACCTTGCTAGACAAGGAACAAATACTGGAAGCTGAGCAAAAGATCGAGAAGGCAATTGCGAAGAGTATGAAGGAAGCCGAAAAACTGAAATTGGAGGTGGAGAAAACAGATAAGGATATGGCCAAATTGGTAGATGGTATACATGATTCGGCTAAGGAGATACGGGACATAGCAACCGAACTGGGAGCGGTGGAACAGGAGAAATTGGCGCAGCTGAAACAAGAAGTAAAGCGTAATTTAAAAAGTGGGGCGCTGTAGCTTAATTTTCTCTTTTGTTTACAGCCTGATCTCAAAGACAATGCAAAGACATTAAAGGATAATGCCAAGGAATTAGATGATTTTCCAGCTATGAGTCCGAAGCAAAGTAAATGGGGATCGGATTCACCGCAGTCATCACCCTCGGGAGCTGAATCTGGAGCAAGCAATAGAAAGAATGATAGCAAGGCCAGCGGTACTGATAATACACGCACGAAGTCTAGCCTGCGCGAGTCTGCTGACCTCCAAACTGGATGCCTCCTTCCGCCAAATGATATTGACTTGCCACCGACGATACCATCGACATCGACACCTCAATCAAAAGTTGTCTCATCTAAGGCTGCAGCGAATGGAGTACCTAGTGCTGTAAGCTCCAAAAAGTTAATTTGACCGTCGGAATCGGAGTCAAACGTGTCAAGTAAAAGAATCCCGGAGCGTCCACCTAGAGCAAAATGATCATAGATTTAAAAACCGTGTCCGAATTCGGATTGAATTGGCATTCAATATAATTAAATGTCTGGGATTCAATTAAAAAAATGTGTATTAGTGTGATCCCAGGCAGGAGCTAAGTTGTGAGGCTGTAATAAGTATGTCAAAGTAATACCCATCATATTCTATCTGCTAGAAATTCAAAAATTGTACCATATGTCAAACGAAAAAATAGATACCTTAAAATATAGATATTGTATTTATACCACCCCAGTTTTGTGTGTGTGCGACTGTGTAACTCCTTGCGTTGGCTCCACAATATTCGCGATTGTGATCATTAAGTGAATTCTTAATTTACATTGTCATTTTTAATTTTCACGTGAAACGAAAACAAAAACAAAATGTCATTCGATTGCATTCAGTTGAAATATTTGAAACGTAATCACAAAACGAAAATCAACGTGATAATTTTTGTAACAATAATAGATTTATGCGTAATGGAATTAGATAAAAGGAAATTTATTAGTGTGTTTTGCAATAAGAAATAAAGTAATTACCGCTGTACACACAACACACGGATATGTTTAAATACCGATGCTTCACGGTGAGATTGACGACTTTTCTGGACATTAAGTTCATAATGGGATGAAGTTGGATATGCTAAGTATATGATTATCTCTTATTGAATATGTATAGTGTTCTGGCTATCATGTGGTATACTTGATATTCGTACAAATTCCTTGAGCATAGTATACAAATTACATCTTTTAGGGCTTACTGTTATTTCTGGCCTGCAATTATAGTTGCAAGCAACTGCAAAAGCTACGAATCCCAGCAAGAATTCCTCATCAGCCCTTAAGGCACGAGAGTATGACCAAGACTCAATGCTTCATTCGTATTGTCAACCGCAAACCAAAAATGTACAACGGCTGTGGAGGCTAGGAGCGTTGCAACTGAATAAGTTTTGGGCAATTGCCAAAAAAGGAATGTGGTGAAAAAAAATTGGGGAATGCAGTAAAAATAATGAAGAACACAAAACAATAGCACCATCCATATGCCGGGCAATAAAACTAATAAATATTACCACAAAATGTGCAAAAACTCCATAACTTTCCGGCTAAACCACTGACCCATAAATTCTCTCTCGAATTTTATCCTGGCAACTGCGCTTGGCCAGCTGAGAATGGAGCATCGATGCAAAAATTATGATTACCATTGCAATCTCTGTGCCATTACCCTTTGACAAACCAATTACCAGATTCACTTTAATGGACTGAAATAATGTGGGTCTTGCCACTGCGATGCTCTGTGGCTAGTGTATGAGAAACCAATCAGCAGGAGTCGTTTACATCAGCAGGTCTACTCGAATATATCTGCCTAAGTCGTGGTATGGCCCCTCGAAGACTTTGGGCGAAGCTGCATTCATTTGTCGGTCCCACATCGAGGCAGTGAAGTGAGAGGAGCGGCTGTGTAAACAGTGGACGGAGAAGTTTGGCCATCGATGATATCGAAGACAAATAAAACTCGAACGAGCAAGTGAAATGTGTTTAAAGGTAAATAAGAGCTTCAAAAATGTGAAACAAGCCAAATAATAATAAACTTTGGCACCACTGGGAGCTGCCGGGGCTGCGGGCCAAGTGAGAATTGTTGTTTGCAATCAGGCACTGCTCAACAATAACAACGAGCTGGCACTGGACTAGTCGACGACTCGGCGAGACTGTCTGTCCAGCGAACGCAGCAGGACGTGCAGGACGTGCAGGACGAGTGTCGAAGTGGGCAAAGTTAGTCCGGCGAAAAGTGCTTGGAATGCAACAATGACATTCGAAAGCTGCCCTGAATTGAAGACAATCAGGGCGAAGCCATGGCAGACGCTTCCCAAATTCAAAGTGGTTGCTCATGAAATAAAGTTAATAAAGTGGATAGACGGAATGCATGCCATATGGCAATGCCGCCCCATGGCCCCACCAAAATTCTATCAATTAAATGGAATAAGCCAAACCAAGCAACAGGACAAATGCTCGGGGAAATGTCATGAAACAATTAAAAACTTGCAGACTTTCATGAGTCAATCAAGAGATAAGTTGGCCAAGACACCGGCTGCGTCTGTGGGTGGTCCAGATGCTGGTGCTATGTACTTTATAGTGGATAATAAATCAAGGAAAATCTTTGCGCGAACTCGAAGGCAAGTCCGGAATGTGCGCCATGGTACCATGTGCATGGTAATTGGTAAGACTCTCACTTTTAAGTCCTGCAAGCTATGGATATAGAAATATTGAAGTAGAGTTTTTTCTTAATGTTAGGTTTACTTTGTAAAATTTTCACCTAACGCGAGTTTCAAGGATCGTTATTGCGTGTACAATATAGTCAAACGTTGATCAAAGCGGATATGCACGTACACTGGCAGCCGTAAACGAGTCCTTTGGTATCGAATGGTATTAGTGATATTGCGCACCACTAACACCATTCGCTACTTAGCAGCATCTTGGTGATGGAACCAACCGTATCTCCAGCTAGTAGCCTCTGGATAGTTGTACTTGCTATCCGGTGGACGCTCATAGCGGCTCTTCAGGTATGTCGATCTCTCGCCAGTTTTTAGTAGCTCCAGCTCCTTTGCGGGTACGGCTTTCATTGGCTTGCGGCAGTGAGTGTAATAATGGGTTTCCTTCTTGGACAGATCGTAGTCGAAGATCTTCGAGGGAGACGGGCGACGGACACGCTGTGCGACAGATACGACCTGAGTTGGCCTGGGCAGTGAGGCAACTCTCAATCGCATCCTGGACGAAATCGTATCCGCGTAATAGAACTCCAGCTTGTGTTCGTCTTTGGCCGAGGATCGATTCGGTACTATGCCCGCTGGTTTCGAGACCTTCGGACTTTGCATCTTCTTGGTGATCTCCGATATTCCATTAGCTGTAAGTAGACGCGTTGTGTCATAACTTGTTGGTCGAACCGCTGAGCGCGCTGTGGATGCCTTTCGCCCGTGCATGACCTCAGACCGTTCCGTCCTTTGAGCTACGGTGCTTCGTGCACTTTGAAATTTTGTAAAAACTTGTTTATTTGGATTGCTATTCATTGTTCGAGTGATATATTGAAAAATGTGGAAAATGTGGAAAACGTGTTGAGCCTAACTCGGCTGTGTGACAACTGAGTCCGAAGCTGCTTTGTATTCTCATGCTCCGCTTTCTCAGATCGGCGGGAAAAAAGCGAATAATTGTTAATAATTTATTCAAGCTTTAGTAATCAACACGAATTAAATACATCTCGGAAACTTAACGCAATTTACCTATAATTTCGTTTACCAGAAACCGGAGGATTTGCCGCCCGGGGGATTGTGCACTTTAATGGACGAACGCACGCCCGACTTGTCCAGCTCCTCTGTGAAAGGACGAGAAATTGAATATCAACTTGAAGCTGCTTTCAGTTAATTAATGCAACCAACCGCTTATGGAGAAGGACGACTCCTGCATATCCCGTTTGCCATTGACGTGCCCCAAAGCGGTGAACGGTGTGCTGGGTGTTGGGTTGCCCGCGAACATAGCGGAAGGAGCCTTCGTTTCCGGGATGTGAACATCGAGCTCGGCTAATTTTTTAGTTACACTGACATTAGCCGTCACTGGCTCGTCCTTTGTCTCGTCCTTGCCCTCAATACTGTCATAAACAAAGGCTGGCCGCAGGGGCGTAGGTATGAAACGTCCGAAGCCTTCTGCCACGCGAACCGATCCTTCCTCCACACAGATGCGCCCACGCACCAGCACATACTCAGGCACTCCGTGCACAGTCATGCCCTTTAAAGCAGCGGGATTAGAGAACGAACCTCGAGAAACACGTGCTTGCCCTTACCTCGAATATATTGAAGTCGCACGCATGATGGTGAGTATCCTTCGAAATGGTACGCGTTGCCTGTGGATCCCAGATTACAATATCCGCATCTGAGCCGGCGGCTGAAAGTAATTTGCGAATGGAAATTGGGAAATGTAACCGATGTCGGGGAAACTGTGAGAACAAATACCAATTGTGCCCTTCTGTGGGTAGATGTTGAAGATCTTGGCCGCATTTGTGCTGGTGATGGCCACGAATCGGCACGGATCCAGCAGACCTGCATGCACACCCCTCTCCCACACCAAGGACATGCGGTCCTCAACGCCGTTCACCCCGTTTGGTATCTTGGTAAAGTCGCCCAGGCCAAGCGCCTTCTGCTTCTTGTTGAATGTGCAGTTGTCACTGCCCGTCGTCTGAAGATCGTCGCTGGAGAGGAGAGAATCGAAGATGCTCCATGATCGTAAGGTCTTTGAGTTCGATTGCAGCACTCACCTGGCTAGCAGCTTCATCATGAACTCGGGTGTCGTTGGGTCGGGTCGCAGGGGCGGGCTCAGCACATGGGCTGCGGCGTGATCGAAGTGCTGGCAACGATAGTGGGTGCCGTCTGTACCGAGTGCCGCCGCCAGGGTCTCGCCCATGATGTATTTGCCGCGATAACGTTGTCGGGCGCGAGCCACCTCGACGCCAGCCGATTTGCTCATGACGTGCACCACATAGAGCGGGCAGTCCACCTGTTGTAATCAGGCAGATAAGCTTGGGCCTATAATACTATCCCACGTTAATATTGACCTGATGAGCCAAGATGCACGCGCGATGCACAGCCTCGGCCTCCACCTCCTCCTGTCGTGACAATTCGTGTCCCTCGGGCCCCGTTATGCCGTTAGCTAGCAGACGTTTCGCATTCTTGGCAATTATGTCGCCATTCTCAGCATGGACCTGGAAGAAGAGAAGATTAGTTAAGGAAATACGTGCTATGAATTGAAAATTTCTATAGAAACCCACCATAGCCACGGCATTTAGGCCTCGAATGCGCTCGAACACGTCCAGAAGATCGGAGTCGTTAAGCTGGTAGAGTCCCTTGTAGGCCATAAACGTCTTAAATGAATTAATGCCCAGCTCCTTGCAGAGTATGCCAATCTCTTCAGAGACCGATTTGGACCACCAGGTAATGCCCACATGGAAGGCATAGTCACAACAGACCTTGGGATCGGCCCAGCTTCGCCATTTGTCGTAGGCCTCGATCATGGACTCATTCTTATTGGGCAGCACGAAGTCAACTAAATCGAGCATAATATCACTTATATAGTATTCTGATATAATAAGCTGGCGAATACCTACTTATCATCGTGGTTCCGCCTGCTATTGCCGCTTTAGTGCCATGATAGAAACTAGTTTAAATCGCAAGTGGATTAACATAATAAAAGCATGTTAATTATTTATAAGTATTGATCCACTTACTCATCCACCGCCACAGCATTGCCAAATGGGAGCTGCATGTGCGTGTGCGGATCTATGCCACCTGGTATAATTAGCTTGCCGCTGGCATCGATTGTCCGCACACCACCTGGTACCGTAATATCTGCGGCGGGTCCTACGAATCTGTGGCAAGATAAGGGGATATAGAGAAAGTTGTCTATATTGTTATATATTCCCTTTAATCTATCCATAATTGGGGTATACTTTATTATGCCGTCCTCTATGTAAACATCCGCCTTGAAGGACCTGTCGTGGTTCACAACTTGGCCATTTTTGATATACACTCGGTTCTGGGCGCTCTGCAGGTGCAGAGGTACTTTTTTAACGGGCGCTGGACTGGTGGCCATGATGATAGCTGGAATCAGAATGAGATATAATCAGATATACACAACCCCATTTTGAGCTCTTTGTAACTGTTCCCAACTCGTTTGATTAGCCACCTCAACCCAGTTACAGAGCGTAATCATTAAAATCTTTGGGTTCTTGAGATACGTGAACCAAATATACCGTATAGCTGACATATATAGGAAATCTTATCAATATGTTATAGACATTTCTGATATGAATGTTTACCAAAAGATCTTATGGTGGAATTGATAATTATTCCAATGTTTTACTGCAATACGATAACTTCTGGTTAATTGAAAATTTAAATGTATTCATTCGGTTTAAGGGTCTTCCATTTTAAAGCCGGATATAATGCAGACACTCAGTGCATTTTTATCATTGCCCCAGATGTGAGGTGACGTAAATAAATTGTTCATAAATATAGCATACACTCAGCGAAATGGCGTGGTGCGATTCTAATTTCGAATGCTTTGACGTAGCAGTACATAATAAAATAGGGGAAAAGGCGGGAGGAAAAGCCACATAAAAGATAAGAAAGGTTTCTATTCGATGTTCACCTGAGCATAAAAATTCATGCGGCGTGCAATGGCAAGATTCTAGTTTTGTTGTAGGTACAAAAAAAGGCGGCTCAGCAAAACTGGAAACAATTATATACGCTTGCCCATATGTGAAATGTATTACAAGCACGCACACACAAACACACACATATATACTATTTGCTTTTCAGGTGTATGTGTGAGTTTAGAAAAACAAGTGCGAAAAACATTCTATGACCAAATACTTATCGGCGAATCGATCATACTAGCTGGAGATCTTTTGACTTAGTGTCATATTGATAATTAAACTCTTCTTTTCATTATCAATCATAGGTAAAAAAAACTATAAAGTTAGAAAATGTATAACAAAGTCTTAATGGTTTTCTATATAGATAATTTTCTGTATGCGGCGTAGGTCAAGTCTACGTAAAACACTTCAAACTTATCTCAATAGGAATTTAAAAAAAAACTGATTCTATTGAGAGTTAATCTTTTTGCCGAGTTGCGAACAAGTAGTTGGTAATTTACCGTTAGACTTTAAATTGTTCGGTGGTTAAATTGGCAACCAGCTCAAATAGCACGCGTAACCGTTTTCGACGAGATATTCCGATTAGACTGACACATGTTTCTGAGAATCAGCAGCAGCAGCTGTTAATATATGAGCGCTGTTAATGCTCTGTTATGTACAGAGTACACCAAAGAGCGATAACTTATCGAGATCAGTTTCTGCTCGAGGGCGGGATATTTGAAATTCAAATGAAGCTCGGTGAGCTGTTGTGAATAGTCAATAATGAATAATGAATTGCATATCGCACAGTATTGGAATTCCAATTGTATTTTTATTAGATTTCTTGCTTCAAAAAGGAACTCAGTCGACTGTTCTTTCTGAATTTAGTTTTATTAAAGTTAAATGGTAAATTGGCTGGTAATATTTGGCTTAGGTGTTTCTCGTATCCTTTTAACCAAAACCACTACTTTTCCTTACAAGCAAGCAAATTTAAGACTCACAGCTGACAGTTTTGATATTTTGCATAGTAAACTCAGCTCAGTGGCAAAAGGGATTTATGTTTGTATTCAATTTTTGGCGCCAGCGAGAAAATATAAAGTGGATTATACAGAGATAACAGCCAGTCCAGGGCAGTGTACATACTCCATACTAGCTCACCTTTTCATTGTCGAATCGTGTCACTTTTTTCCATTGTTTTTTGTTCCTCCTTCCGTCCACACGGAAGCGCAGAGCATTCAGTCGGGGCACCGCACACTGGC
>JABVZY010000002.1:13151788-13165039 GCA_020883555.1 Drosophila nannoptera
AAGTCCATAGAGCTGGCAGTTGAATGGCGGCAGCAGTGCAAGCATCTCATGGCACTTCCAGCCTGCCAACAAGCCATAAAATAGCTGAAAAACTTTTAACTTTATTCGCTTTACGGGAAATATCCTTCATTGTTTGCGAGAATTGCTATAATATTTTATTTGCAAGCGATCAAGCATATCAAGTTGAACTGTTCGATTCAATTAAATGTGAATGAAAAATCGTGCTTGAAAATTTGAAAAAAGAAAACAAATCGCAGAACAAATTGCAGGAGCTCAATAGGGAAAACTCAAACAGATCGATTGGCCGGAATTGAAATAAGTTTAAGGGACCATTAAAAAGAGTTAATAAAATCATACAGATTTATCCAGATATTGGATTAAAATAGAAAAGCTTCAACGTATATTTATAAAACTTTTAATATTTATTGGAAATGATGCAAATATTATATATCTAAACAAATATTGCCTTCATCTTTTACCAATATTTCGATTTCCTGCCCATGTTATAAGTGATGGCAACTATTTTGAGACACGAACGGACAATGTTTTGTGCAAGTCTTCTATTATCATAAATTAAGCAGCATAAATTTCGGGATGGCTGCGGAAAATGTATTGCAATTTATGGGAATTTGCCATAAAAAGTGGGGAACGTGCGAAGAGTCTGCTTACGCCATCTTTCCAATGGGCCATTACAAAAGGAAAATGGCGAGAGAAAGTCGGGCCAACAAATTGCGTAGCTGGAGTGTCAGTCGCTTTCGCTGGCGGCGTCAGCTTCCATTTATTAATTTTCGACATTGCACACTTTATTACAAAGTGGGCGTGGCTGTGGGCCAATTTCGCCAACTTTTGGAGGGTATTGCACAACACTCAACCAAAAAAAAAAAAAATACGAAGTAAGGAAAGAAATGAAAGGAAAGCAAAGGCAAAAGGCTGCATCCCAATTTTATGCAAATATTTTCAACTAATATTTTTTCACGCATTTCGGCATTGTTGCTTTCCTTTTTTTCTGTTGGTTTCGCCTGCCTTGTGCTTTGTTTTACCATTAACTTTGGAAATACGCATGTGCATGTAAATTCTGCGGCTTTTACTCGAATTTCCCACAACAATTTCTAGAGGCTCATAGGGACTGAGCACACCAGCATAAATATGAGCTCTGCATACGATTGAATTATGTATGTGAAAATAAAAAAATGGGGCCAAATAAGATGTAATACAATATCTATTCTATGGAAAAGTCAAATCAACTTTTCAAACGATATTTTGCGCTGTCTGCCGTTTATAGCGATTCCAAAAAGAATTCCTTAAGGGGCTGACAAGCAAAAGTCTTTGATTAGTTGGATTTGCAGCGTTGCCACCTTGCAATAAGACGCAGAGTCAGCTGCAGCGCAAATCGATAACGATTGCAGGCTGGACATAAGTTCCATTCCCACGTAAAATATATATTAAATGAATTTCAATAAAAAATATCTATATATATTTCGACAGCTATAGGCAGGTCGTATTTGATGGGTTGATCTTAAATTAAGCGAGCTTCGTCGTTACGTTAATACGCATTTGCATATTTAAGCACAAATCATGAGAGCACCGTTGTCCGGGTCAACCGGACGGACCTTTTGTCCGTTTTTGTAAATGATACGCGACGTTTCCCTGTCCGAGCCCAAAAATTATTTCTTTCCACTTCCGCAGCAGCATTTCTTTGCTCCCTTTTTTATATACGCATTTTTTTTTTTGCCTATCCTCTTGTTCTTACGCCCTTGCGTAAATGTTTGTTGTTGGCTCATAAATTATGATGTGCGAAAGTGTGCGTGTGAGTGAGAGAGTGAGAGAGCGGACAAGAGAGAGAGAGTCTAAACGGCGGCAGCCATTGCTCGTTTGCAGCTCCCTATTCGCCCCTTCCACTTCGCGCGTCCCTTGCGGTTGCCGTGAACGGCGCCGCTTCACTTCTCGGCTCCCGCTTGCTCTTCGTCCGTCCTGGGGGCAGGGTCTTTGCTGTGGCCAGCGTATTTAGTCAAAGTCAAACACGAAGAAAAACGAAAGAGAAGCGCAGACTACAAAAATACGAAAAATGCTTGCTTTTTATGCTTATTTTATACACTTTCGGACTGTTTATGCTGTGTTTTATTTCTGCTTGCTTTGCTTTTTCATTCTTCAACTGTTGGCGCTTTGTTTTGGGTGCAGCGTTTTAATGACTCCCAAAGAGCTTAAAGCTCATTATCCCTATTTATCTCTGCGAAATTGGCTCATAGATGATTTCGTTGCTGCTGTCCCTTCTTCGCCTTCGTTCTTGTTCCCGTTATTGTTGCTATTATTATTCTTGTTGCCGTTGTGTGCGGTTCTAGAGTATATTATTGGCGCGTGATTTTTTGGTCTTTCCCCGAACGCTTTGTTTATTGCCGTTGTCCTTTGTGATAAATTCTTATCTTAGCTTGTTCCACAGCTTATCGGGCCTGACAACGTGCCTTATCTGTATTATCGCGCATTAGCGCGCTTTCCACTACCATCCACGTAGGAGCCAAAATTATGCAACGCCCGTCCACCCACCGCCTCCACTTACCTTCTTGCTGGAGTGCTGATAATAGCGGCGCGGATGCAGCGCACACATGTATCTGTCCACGGCCATGCAGACGAGTATAACGGCGCTTTGTTGCGATAAAGCTCCACGCAGCAGTGCCTGGCGAAGAGTCGGAAAAAGTGTGAAAGGAAAGCAAGAGAGGAAGGATGTGTCAGATAGAAAGGAAGCCATATAATATAATTCCCTACTTTCTTATAAAAAAAATCTTTTTTCTCATTTTCTTCGCCTGACACATTTCATCGAAGAATTTATTATCTATGGAATTGGTGTCGAATTTCCCTCATTAAGTTTAATTCTAAGAGTCTCTTTCTTTTATGGTGCTGCTTGTGGAAAGCTAATTAGTTATTCTGATTGACACTCGCAGATATTAAGTGTTGCAGGCAGCTTTAAAATCGCTGTTTAATTACACTATAATGATGTATTTAATACAGATCTTTATCCCATAATATCCATCATTGTGAATATCACAATGAAATGTGTCTTTAACTAATTTAAATTGCCTTTTTTTTCGCTTGTATTTAATCTAATTAAGCAGTTAGCAAAAAACTCATCCATAATTGTATTAATTTGTATGTTTACTCGGAAGCCGGATATTCATTGTGATGAAAGCAACCATATGAACAACTGAAATACACTCGGCTTAAATGGTAAATGGTGATTCGCCGGGGAGAGCGCTGTCCTGCATTATGGGCAGCGAATGAACAATGGGACAGCGGAGCAGCGAGCGAGCCATGGTATGATAAGCTAATTGGGAACACTAAGCCGGGACTCACCTGTATTTGGCAAAAGATCTCGCCGTAGGGCCAACAATGGAACAAAGCGGGCATCAGACCGAACGGCGTAATTAGCAGCCCGATTGTCAGGTCGTTAAGCGCCAGTGAGGTGAGCAGATAACGTGGCTAAAAGGCAATGCACGTCAGATGGCGTCAGTTGCGCACGAGTTTCGACTAACTCACCTGTTGATGTATGTAGGCGGCATACCGACGATTATTAATAACGCAGATGACCAGGCAATTGGCACCGATCACACCCAGAGTCAGGACCAATATCAGCACGGCCTCAATTGTCTCGGCGATGCCAATGTGCACGATGAAGTTGTGGCCCGAGTAACGCGGATGCGAGCAGCTCGAGTTCTTGACCGCGGGCGCTACCAGCAATGAGCCAGTCTTCAGGTCCATTGCAAAGCTGAAACGCGGAGAGATATTAGAAAAATTGTAGAGTGAATTAGAGATAATCTTACATTGGTATCTTCAGATTTCCTTTCTTGTTTATATATAGTTAAATTGTTGTATAAACATTCATTTTTTTGTATAGAGAAATCAGTTAAATGGCTCTCTTGCTTGGCAACAATTGACTTCAAGTATATAGTAATTACTCGACCAATGTAGATTTCTATGGAAATAGCATTTGAAACCTCTGAAATAATTAAAATTAATTGGGGTTTCGCTTTGACAAGACAGAAAGCTGCATAAAAATAGAATTGGAGAGAGCAATGGACACTGCGTCTGCTGCGGAGTATTTAAGTTCCTTTAAATTAGAGAAGCTTTTGATATATATATATACAGAAGAAGTGGATGGGGGAGAGCTCGCTTAGTTAGCTTTGATTGTCCATTCGCCGCTTCTTGGCCAGAGAAAGCAGAGAGTGCAGTGAAAAAGCAATGCCTGGCTGCCTGGTCGTTAGCAGTGCATTTGCGGTTAGCACGCTGTGACGCTGGGATGCTGTGTCGTTTCCGGTGTTTCCGTTTCCCATGTGCAAATATGCAAAATGGCGACAATTTGTTACGCCATAATCAAGTCAAAACATGCGAAAGCGCAAAACGACGCTGCGCTGACAATTTATCAGCCGAGCGACATTGCGGACGACTGGGATTCTCATCAAAATGATACGGAACGAAAGCACACAGATAACACAAGGAGCAGAAGGAGCGACAAGGAACGGGAGAAAGCGAGGCAGTGAGACGGCTTGCCAATATGGCGGCACTTCCGGCTCGGCCAGAACAAAGCGCTGACATAATGAAACTTTACAGAATAATTGGATGATTTTGCGCGGTTTCGACATTTTTTTCTTTTTTTTTCGGTGCGTTGTGGCTCGCCTGGTCGTAGTGCGTTCGCCAGTTGCAATAAATCAAGAGCACGTTGATGTCTTTGTCCATTCGTCGCGCGGTCGTCATTCGTCGGCGCTGACATTGAGAAATGTTTCGAGAATGGAGCTGCAAGTCGCATGCTTATTTGCCTAAAAGAGGTTCCAATCTGCCAGCAAAAAGAATGCGAAGCCAAAAGCAGTTCGTTACATTTCTTTTGCCACGTAGTTTTATTAGCCTCGGCCATGCTTAGAATGTCATATCCCCGAGCTTGGCGTCTGTGATTTATTGTGCCCGTCTCAGCGACACTGTATTTATGCTAAGTCCACAAATCACAGCATGAAATATAACCAAACTGCAAAGCATTAAGTCCAATAGCCTACTGTCTCAGATTTACTACACCCAGTTTCGGTTCGATGCGTGTTATTAGATCTTTCGACAGCTAGACAGATTGAGACCTATTCAAATGAGACAGCCTAGACATATGAGCTTGATTTGCTGAACAATGCAAATCAATTTCTAATAAAAGTCATATTTCTGAATGATTATCATATTAATAAACAACTTGTGTCTAATTTGGACTAACAAATCTGCATTTGGGTCAGCTCATTTAGCTTGATTTGCAAAAAATATTCCTCAGAATTCATGGAAATTGCGTTGCATCAAATCATGTCCATTTACAAAGTCATTTTGCAGCCCCACAAATATCCATTTGCATGTTTCGCCGTGAAGAGGGGAGAGAGAGAGGGACAGATAGGAGGTCAGCTGCATGGACAATGGAGCTGGGCTGGGCGGGTCAGATTGGCCACAATGTGCTTGCCAAAAACCCAATTCAATTTCCAAGTAATGAAAAGAGGAAATTCGCTTAATTCCACGTATTGTTAAGTTGGACGCAATCGGAGCTGAAACTGCCAGCCAGCCAGCCACCAGGCAGCCAGGCAGCTGGAGTCGGCCAAAGCGAAACCCAAAACAGAACCACCAGCACCGGTTACAGCAACAGCAGCAGCCACAGCGCCAGCCGCAGCGACAGCAACTGCCATAGAAAACCCGAAAATGGCGAACTCTAAATGGAGTCAGTGCAGCCATGGAGATTCCAGTGTCAAATCCGAGACCGCGTAATTGTTTTAAAATGCGAATAAGCGAAAATGGGAATAAAACCGATCGGAAAAAGCGGCAAGCGGCGTTTGCAATTTAAATAAATGAAATAGCCCAATGAAATGGCACTACCACGCTCGCCAGATACAGCCCGAGACTCATCAATATTATATGCTCGTGCAGCGGCTGCAGCAACAACAATGCTGATGAACAAGAAAATAACGAGAGACGAGCTAGAACATTGCCAAAGACAAACGGCGAATAAATAATTTAGCTGCCGGATTAGAGAGCCGCAATCCGCTTTTGAATTTACACTCAAGTTACTTCCATTAGTGGCATTTGCTGAGCGGGCGGGCAAAACTATTGCATATCATTAGACGCAGCCGGCGCGGGCAGCGGGCCGACGCAGCAGCAGCTGCAGCAGCTGCGCCGGCTGCAGTTGTCAAGCTGCGCACGTTGCCGGTTTAATCCACGCCCGAACTTATAGCACCGAGCTGGCAAAGGATTTAGACTGGATGACAATGACAGCGCGAATGGCAGGCAGTATACAAGCGGATGAGCTGACGACCAGGACATGGCGCCTGTTATTGTGTCCACAAAATGCCAGCGAAACAAAATAATGATGCAACGCTATGCCGCCTGCATAGCCGACAATTCTATGCCCTTAAAAAAAAAAAAAAAATAAAATAAAAAATAATAATGAAATTTCTCAGTTGCACTTTAGTTCTTCTCGGCACTCAGATGAGTATAGATGGAGGATGAGTTGAAAATGTTTCGGCTAGTAAGGACTTTAGACCGTGAGGGTAGAAAGCACGAAAGTTTTTGTATGTAGGATGTTAGGCTTTGAGAGCTAAATGTCTAATACAATGGGAAAGGATTATCAATTGGGTATTCACAGTGTGTCTCCGCTCGTGAGTGTATCTATTGGCCTTTTGATGGGTGTGAGTGGGCGTGGGTGTGCGTGGGTGTGCGTGGGGTTAAGGAGGGTCGCTCTGTGCGTGCGTGTTAATGCACGAAACTGTAAAGTTCGGCCATTTATTCAAGCTGTATTCGGGTACAAGCCTCTCGCTGCATTTCATGCGTACTTGCACACACCAACACACACCCACGCACACACACATATGAAAAGTTGAAACTGTTGCCATGCTGTGGCTTTGTTCTTAAGCTTGTGTTGACACCCCCCGCGTGTGTGTGTGTGTGTGTGCGCGAGAGCGAGTGTGTGCATTTTAAATGCAAATTTCCGGCGCAGAGATTTTAGCTGGCGGGTTCTCATACCCTTCACGGGCGAATCAGAAAGGGGGCCTTCGCATTAATGCAACGTTTAGTCGAAGAGAGTATTGTTGCCTAATTATTGATCAATAGAAATCAGAAATCTTTGAAATTCATATCCAATAATATTACCTCACTTGGGAGCGATGCGTGGATATCTACTGTGGGGAGTCAGAGGGCGTTTGGGGGACTTTCGGGCACTGTGAATTTTCAAATCTTGGACTGCATTAAAAATGGCGGAAGATGAAGTATGCTCGAACTCGAGCTCGACGTTGGGCTTGTCTGCATTCCTGATCCCTCTCGATATCCCAGTATTGGATCTCTATGCGGGACCAGCAATTGGAATATGCTTACCAGGCCAGATCTTGATAGCCAGATCCCCGAATACGTTCTCGCAGAACATGACCATTGACTGGACATAGTATTTCCCAAGATTATTGTCCCACGAGACATTGGTACATATGGTTTCCTATTCAATTTTGAAACCGAATTCAACTGAAATATTTATTTGCTTATTGAACTCTCCCAACATAATCCGACCTCTACACCAAAGTCTATTTGCCGCTGTAATAGCTGGTCTGCATTCTCAGCTCGGGCCTATTTATAAGATTCACTTGACACTTGGATCAAAGCTTACTTAGCTTGACTAGATGCCGCAGTCGTTGGCAGGCGTTGACGCCCTGCCCGCAGTCAGCCCTTGCCGATTGTGATGTGACTTCAGCTGAGCAGAAATATACTTCTGCGTGTGCCTAGTTAAGTAAACTTTAGAGGGTGATCGGGGTTTTTGAATCGATTAGAAGTTATTTTCATTCTGGCTAGCTAAAAGTGAAGAGTCTTGCAATGAGCTATGTGCCAGTGTCACCCGTCAAATAATTTAGCAGCGGTTCCCCAAAATTTTTACTTCGGGCTATGCAAGTGAAAAGCGAATTTCCATTATTTTCGGAAAGATGACGCATGTCGATGTCAGCTGCAGATGCGCTAATTTATCTCTTCGCAGCTGCTTAGGTGGAAAAGTTAAAATTCATTGCGTCCAACCTGGCGTATGCATAATAATTTGTGAAATATATTACGAGCTAACATATGCTTTAGCATTATAATTGCCAGCTGTCTTTCAAGTGTCAACATTTGAATATTACTTGATGAACTCCGCCAGCAAACACTCGCACCTTCCGAACTTGTCTCAGCTTCTTCTTCTTAATTTACTTTCGAATGGCATTAAGTGAATCAACAGCTGCTATCTGCTACAGATGCTCATGTTCACATATGCTAATTTCCCGACTGCATTGCTGGAGGGCTGATGCCGCAGGCAAGGAGCTGCATTCCTCCGAATGCCCGATTAATATATGTTCAAGCCGATATCCATGTGCTGAGGCCCGTTAGTATTTGCAATGTTATGGCAAAAGTTTCGAGACGAACGAGCTGGTTATTGGCCCAAACGTTCGCGCATCAACTGAGGCAATGTTTAATGTTTGTGATTAACATTAATTACACCAAATGTAGATACAGTCTGGCAGCACATTTCGTATTATGGCGCCCAACTGTTGCCCTTGGCCTGACTTTGCAGTAGTTATGCAATCTAATGGGACATTTGTGCAAACATTACGTATACGACCCGATGGCCAAAGTTTTCGGTGCTCTGCTCGCAAATGCAGCGAGATTTTCAATTACAGGACTTGGCTTTCGGGTCGGAAAAACTTGCACATTTAACTTTTTTAATAAGCAATTTTGTGGTACTACGCGAAATTATGCGCCATTAAGTCGAAATAAGAGAATTACGTGCCATCGACCAAGGGTGAATTCAGATTGGGCCACGGAGCGGAAGTGTGCATAAATCAGTTATAATATGAAATCATTGATTCAATATTATTGAATTCAAATAAAGCACATAACATAATTTGGCTGGCATCCGCAGCCGCAGTTGGAGCCGCAGCAGTTGATGACTTGATGATGGCTCTGTCAGCCGCAATTCGATTGCTATGCAAAGCGAATTTTCAAGCGGATTGCCGTCATTTGGCTTGACACATGCTTGCTGTGAAATACCCTGTAGTTACGTTGGGAAATTAAAATTCCTTGAATTCCGTTTCGAAATTTAATTTAAATTATACGACAGAATCATTCATCCAAAAGCATTCCCTACGCATTCGCGAAACTTCCACTGAGCTCTGCTGGTTCCAGCCAGTTCACGATTCGCAGTCTTTACAGGGCATTGCAAGTGCAAATACACACAGCATCGGCCGCAGAGCCGGATAAAGTTTTAACCAAAAACGGCGCAAACGGAATATAATAAGTACGTGCAATGCATTTCTAATTTTTATGTGCTGCCAATGCTTTTAACATGTACACAAAAGCCGAAAGCGTTCAAACTTTTTACAAAATAATCGCCGGCAATTAAAGAGGTGAAAAGCCCTACACATCTGGTGCCGGCCGAGGCAGAGGCGGAGACGCTGGCTGAGACCGAGACTGAAGCTCAGGCCGAGACACTGTCTCAGTGTGAGGATGTGGCTGGGCCTTCGGTTGTTTTGTGTTTGGCATGCGTTGTCACGTACACACGGAAAAAAGAAGAAGGGGGTAAATGTTTAAAAACTTGCATCAAAGTTGTTATGAAGTATTTGCCCTGGCCACAAAAAGGAGCAGCCATCACACAGGCACACACACACACACACACACACTGATATGTGAAAAACTCGAAAAGTCATTTTATAAATTGCAACGTTTGCGGAAAGTCAGAAGAAATTAGCTGCAACAAGCTCGAGCTTAAGCCAAATTCAACTTCCAGTTATGTACTAAATATATCTGGAGGCGTGCGAGAGGAGGTCCCTGTGGGTGTGTGAGTGTGTGCGTGTGTGTTAGTGTTTAATTTTCTCGTTGGAGCAAATTGACAATGGCGTAAAAGGTTTCACATCGATGGGATTACGTAAATCTAGTTTAATGCTTGCTTAAAGGAAGGAACGGAAATTACAGAGAAAACCCTAAATATTTTTTTTCAATAACAATGAGAAAATTATTTCTCTTCCTTTTAATTATATTATATTTATTTTATATATATCTTATATATAATTTCAATTATTGGATTCATAACTTTCATTCAATTCTGAAAGATCTGAGAACAATCTCTTCAAAAATATTTGCAGCATATTCCTCCACATCTGCCCCACTGTGTGTTACGGGGAGTGGCCCCGCCCTCTTCCAGAACATTGACGTCGCATTGTAAAGCTGTCTGTCTGTCGCTCTGGCCCTGGGCCAAGTCGTGTTAGTTTTTGGGCACAAAATAAACGTGTGGCTGTCTGTGTGTGCGTGTGTGTGTGCGGGCGTGCAAGTTTACCTTTCTGGTTAGACTCGAGTGCAGACAGGTAGCTGCCGCATAGCTTGTGTGCGTGTGTGTGTGTGCGGTAGGCACAGCTCATTTGGACTACGCCGTGGCTGCTGTTTTCCTTCAGCTACTGCATGTAATTATGTTCAGGTCCTTCGGCACTTTTGGCATTATTAAGAAATGTTCATTTTGGGCAACGAGCTAAGACAATGTAGCTTCCAGTTGGATTAAAAGGTAATCAAATATCCAAAAAAAGAGGGAAACAAGGGAGAGTCAAAGCTATCGAATGGAATTGTTAAAGCCATGCGGGTAATGGGGAGAGGGAAAATTGGTTTACTGCCAGTCAAATGTTCATTCATATTCGATGTCAGCACCCACTTAATTTCAGTGCTTTAATTAATAAAATGCAATTAAATGTAAATTTCCGATATTACTCCTAAGACTATTGGCTCAAGGCAATGTGCAAGTAATGTGTGTGGGTGTGTGGGTATGTGTGTGTGTGTGTGCTTAGGTATATGTGAAGGCACTCTCTAAGTACATGCGTTCATTAAATAGTCGTTTATTAAATGGTAATTGCATCGAAGTCGAATCAAACGACTATGCGAGCGCTCGAAGGCGACAGGGCTCAAGGACCAAAGTTTAATTGAGACTTAATTGGAATGTAATTAAAATTAATAATGCCTTAATATAAAGTGTAAATTGCGGAAGCTGTTGTCCTTCAGAGCATTGATGCGAATCGCAGGAACAATACTCGTCGCTAACAATGTCTGGGTGTCGAGTCATTTAATCAATACGAAGGACCACAGGGCGTATGTGCAATGTCCTTTGTCTTGCGATAATAATTAAGAATAGCAGAGAAAAATATTGCTTATATAAATTAAGTATTATTGTATAGCTTCTTATCTGAGATTTCGGTTTTCCCATTATAAAGTTATATTCTCTCGCATTAGCAGCAAAATTGGCTCTTAAGTCATACAGGAAACAATCAATATTGTTTTAGCTGGCAAAAAAAAAAAAAAAATGTTGCCCAGCAGTTTTCATAAATAGGCCGTCATTTGTAACTTGCGACAACAACTTAATCACCCGCCATGCGCCCACAATTTTGCGCCATGGAACTAATTAGGGACACACATGTTGAGCGGCCCACGAGTCGTATGATGAATACTCCACAAATGTGGCAATGAGAAGGCCATTAGTCACTTGACTGCGGGCCGGAGGGCCGAGAGCAGAGTGAGAATGGTGTCCCATGAACGGTGACTGGTGAATGCCAAAGGGACAATGGACCGAACAATGTCGCAGGGCAGAGAGATGGTCAGCTTACGGGCAGAGGATGCTGCTGAATGGCCAGTGTGGTGCCATTTTGCAGTTGACTTCAGCCGCATACACAGGCAGGATAACAAATTTAATTAGTCAGGAGAGCGTCCTTTGATAAATCATTAAAAGGAAATACATTTTTCTTTGTCTCGGGTCGAGAGGCAACAACTTTGAACTTATATTAACGTAATGACTGACTAAGTAGGTGGAATGGTTGTATTATATATTGATGAAGATATTTGGCCATTCTTATTATTTCGACATAAAATCAATACAACAATTATTAAAATTGAATATATGATAGTTAGGCCTGAGAGTCGCGAATCACTTTTAAACATCAGAGCCGTGTTTGGTCTGAGGGACTCATCAGTGAGGGCGCCAATTGAATTGTGAACGCGTCTGCGAAAATAGCCCAAACTCTGTAAATCTGCAGTGAGGCATTCATGCAATTTCACGTTTCATCAGGCTCTGACGGCAGATTCCAATTGGACCGGGGGCTATGCCAAAGCCAAAGCCGCATGGAACAGTCAACAGTCAGCGGAGGAGATCTGATGTCAACTTTCATGCTTTTCGATGAACGATGCCGCCGTGGTCAATCTAGGCGCGCACAGTGGGGCAAGAGAGCAGTACTTCGATTAACATTCATATTTCAACAGTTCGCCCAGTTGCCAGATTTATATGATTGATGGCTGTTGAATATTCATTAAATGTCAACTTCATGTCGTTTGTTATTACATATATATATCTGTATATATCTGTATATATATACAGATATATTTATCGGAGAGGAATAAATTAAATGTCAACACATGGGAGCCACTGCATTTGTCCACTTAATCACGTTGTTACCGAGGCAAGAGTCCGTACAGTTCACCATTATTTTTATCCTTATGGCCGGACGCTGATAAATGAGGATTCCGTGCAGTCCGTTGAATTCTAGAGCCGTCCTCTGCTGCCTATTTGCCGAGCGTTAATACTTGTAAGGAATGGAAATTAAATATGCTGGCATTTTTAAAATTAAATCATTTTACAGGACGAGGTTTTCATGGCTGAAAATCATGTGAAATAAATTTGCTGGAAAATGCAAGGAAATTCTGAGAATGACAACCGAGTGGAAGCGATGGCTCGGCATGTCTCTGACATACCATAACATGCACATATATATTTTTAATTGTTTGAACAAACTGTATAAGATTGTTCAACATGGGAAAAATATTGAAAGTTAATTTTAAAATAATTATCATCTTTACGGATAGACTCAGTTTTCTGAGTCCGAGCAGGGTATGCGTATATATTTTGGTAATTTGAATATGCCGCATAATTATATTGACTTTTGGCTTACATCCATATTTCCATATGCAATAAATACGCAGAGGGATTACAGAAAGGATAAAAACTGTATACACATAAATATATTGCGAGCTGCACCATGGCGAATGCATTGTCTTCTGTCTCGCTCGCTCTGCTTAGCTACCTGTCTCGTGTTAATACAACAGTTAAATATGGCAACAAAACATATGTGAACAATATAGGCAAACAACAACAAGAACAAATGCAATTCTAAAGCCGCCAGATAAATGGCGGAAAGCAAAAGCAACACGTTAAATAAA
>JABVZY010000002.1:13165116-13179022 GCA_020883555.1 Drosophila nannoptera
CTCGTGCATATTAGCCCACTTGACACTGCCGGCACGTGCCATTTTGTGGCATGAATCGCTTCCTGCAATAAATGAATCAGCCCAATTGAGCACAAACAAAAGCTAGAAATTAAGCAACAAATAAACAACTGTGAATTGGACAAAGGGTCGATGGCCAAATACCCTGTAGTTATCCATATAATCTACCTATCTAAGAGACTACTATTAAGTCTCCCATCGGACAGCCGAAGGTAAGGGTGAAACGTGCTCGTATATCAACCAATATACATTGATGATGGGCAGGAGGCTGCTTTAGAGCGAGAGAGCGAGAGGGAGACAGCAGCTGGGCGATAAAAGTTGACTGAAAGAGAAAGACGAAATGGCTTTTAATGAAGACCGCAGCGTCAGGCCGGGCTCCACTCGCAGCCCAAAGTGCCAACTGCAACGATTAATGAATGTGCTCTGATAATTGAGTTTCGATTGGTGGCTCAGCCAACTATCCGAGCACACATACGCACACACACACGCGAGCAGACATGCATAGCCACGTTCCATTTAGATGCGTGGCCGTAATGCCGGAGCATAATTGATGCATTGATGTATGGGCAACATTGTTTTTGCCGGGCTCGTAAACCGTTTATCAACTTTCGATACGGCCAAAGCGGCGTATACGTAATGCGCATATATCCATCGTTTAGTTTCGGGTTTGTTTTGCAATTTCGTTTGTGCAGAGGCCCAATCATGTTTCCCATGATGTAATTGTCAGAATGTATTATTCAAGCAAAGCGCAGCAGGGTTGCGCTTATGCCTCGGCTTCCGATTGGAATCGGCTGTAAAGTGTAACAAATAGTTGTCTCGTAATGCTGCATGCTTGCTGACTATATTACATATTTGTATGATTAGGGACAATCCTTTCTTCACTGTGCTTTAAGTCGGCTTGCGTACCTTGAGCCGCTGAATCACCACAATCGTGAAGTCCTGCTGGGGCGTCATGTGCACCTCGATGGCATCGGAACGTATGCGCATAAAGGTGACTTCGTTAGCCGGATCCAAGTCTCTGACCACATTGCGTGCCATTGTGGCCAACGGGAACAGCTGAGAGGCATAGAAGAAGGTGCGTCTCTGGCTGACAGTGGAACGCAACGGCTTGCCAATGCTATCCATTACGATGATTTCACGCGCTCCCCTCTCCTCAAAAAGCTTCACAAAGGCATCGGGTTCGGCCAAATCATTCCTAAATATGGTTGCATGCCACATACACAATTGCAGTTATACATATCAGTTGATTCGACGGCTTACCCTGAGTAATTTGATCGATCCATGGCCTTCCAATAAAATAGTATCGTTGGGACGAGGCTTAGTAGGAAACTGACTCTGTGCTACAGGGAAGAGGTATTACTCGAACAGTCGCCTGCTTAGATCCCCAACAAAAGCCAAAAAGTGACAAATAAAATATTTTGAAAACTTCGACCGACCCCTTAAGACATCACTCTGCAGATCACTCTGATCAATCATATAATACGATTTTATTTCTGTTAGATTACTATAATTTACAGGAGGAAACAGATTCATTCCTTTGGAATACGCCCACGAAGATATTTCATGATTGCAGCGGTGCCCTGGGCCAAGATGGAATGACGAGGCTGACGGAATGGATTTCCAGAGAGCTTCAGGACTTTGATCTCCGTAAGGTTGCCTAGGACAGGGGGCACCACCTGGATGTCATTGTTAGTTAAATCGAGAACAGAGAGATTGGGCAAAGCTCCGAGACCACATTCCGTGGCGACTATGTACTTGATCCGATTGTTCTGGGCGGAGAGCTTTTCGAGGTTTTCCAGCTCATAGATGCATTCGGGTAGATGATCAAAGCGATTGTGCGAGATGTCCAATTCGCGCAGGCTTATCATTCCGGCCAACTCCATGGGCAGATCACGCAACATATTACACGACAGATTCAGGCTGGTCAGCTTACTGAACTGGGATATGAATGTGGGAATGTAGGATAGTTGGTTCTTGTCCATGACCAGCTTAGTCAACAGTTCGTTCATTTCCTTTAGCTCAACTGGCAGGTCGGTGAAGAGATTATCGCCTAGATCCACAACGTTCACCTCCTCCTCGCAAGCCGTATCGACCACATGCTGCTCGAGTGCCGTTATCTGTGACTTGCGCAAGTCCAACACGCGAGTGTTGCGCATCTTGTATTTGTCCGGAGAGATAATCTGCTGCGGACTCATCGGTTTGCCGCCCTGAAAACGCGGACTATTTAAGCCATCGCCCACCATGTTCAAACGGATTAAAACAAAAACGACCGCGGTCAATGGAAAAATTAAAAAAAAGAAAACTTAAATATGTTGTGGAATTCAGAAATACGTGTTGGGTAAAATGCTAGACTCTTATGACTAAAAAATATTTTTTCCCTGGGCGCCTAAAGGAGAGCAACGAGTACTTTTTCGAGGCCAACCTGATTGGCAAATAAAGCCCCATGAACGTAAACTCGGGGTTGGACCCTGTCTATGAACCAAGGATATCGGGAACCGTTCTGATATACAGATCGACCTTCCCTACTTTCGTATATCTGTAACAAAGACAATGGGAGATTGTTTTACACACAATTTTATGTTGGGCTTAAAATAATTGTCACAGGAATAAGAGAAGACACACGTAGACGGGCTCGGTCTTCTGGAAGCCAGACTCTAGGAATTTCTCAACAAAGAACGCCACAATCTTTGAGGATAACCAACTCGTGCTTCTTGGTCAAATGCGCTGTAGCATCCTGAATGCGGGTGAGCAACGGCAGCCCCTTGCGAACCTTGCCGAAGGCAATTCGCTTGCCATTCAAAATCGAGAGAGGCTTGAAGCTGATGGTGAAGTTGAGACCGGTGCGCGCATTGCCGCGCACATAGCGACTGGGAAAAGAGAGAATGCCCGCATCGACGCCATGATTGAGCACCTCGAAGTCGTGCTCGATGTTGCTCATGTCGATTCTGCGCTCGGGATCGAGCATGATGAACCCCTCCAGCCAGACGGGCGCGAACGTCCGAGTGAATCGGATGCTGCGCGTGGACCGGTTCGAGCAGACGCGCATGAACTCCAGCACCACGTGCGGACAGGCCTCGGTGAACAGCTGGATGACCAGGCGGCCAGCAATACGAGTGCTAGCCAGCTCCAGGTCCATGTAGATCTGTGGACGAAGCAGCTTGCAGAGCACGGCCACATCGCAGATGTTCAAAAGGTTCTCGTACCGGTGCAGCACATGCATCGGCACCTCGTAGCTGAAGACCTGATTCGTGAGCGGCTTGTTGCGGCGCGACTTGCCGACGAGGGGATCGAACAGTTTGCCGCCGTGGTGAAAGTGAGTATTCCGCTCCTGCTGGATGCGCTCCTTTGTCCGAGCCACGCACGTATTGCCCCACCGACCAGCGGCCAGTCGATCGGGCGACCTGGTGAAGGTGCGCAACGTGTTGTTGCTCTTGCGGTAGAGAGCGGTGAGCATCTCCATGTAGGACAGTTCCATGTCGTTCCCCTCCTTCTGCTTCGGCTTGGGTGGCGGCAGGCAGGTGTTCACCTTGGCCTTGATATTCGCCAGACGATCGCGATGCTGACGATACAGATCCCGCTGCTCGTTGTTGGCCAAGTGGGAGCGCGACATGTCCCGGCACACCTTCACCTTGGACACGGGCGTCGCCACCAGACGCTGATGGTACCTGTGATTGCTCTTCTGGGGGGTTACTTTCACGTTGAACGTGTGGCAGTGCATCTTGGCATTGTCGCACTCCACATTGCTCGACTTGCGGTAGACGGGACTCTTGGGGCCGCGCTTCACATATGGGTAAGTGCTCTGGCCTTGGGCCGGAGATGAATTCTTCGCAACGATCTGATTGGTAATATCTTTGATAAACATATTTCACGCTTTATATACTTGTAATCTACTTATTCAAGGACCAAATATATAAATATAGGAATACTGGAATTTGACTCGGTATAACTCTTTGTGGAATTCGAACAAACTAGCCTAAGGGAGCACAGCACAATGAATGAATTCGATCCCTAGTCGTTGTTCGGGCTGCTGCGATCGGGCTAAACTATTGCTGAGATCTGTTCTAATACTATGAATTTTAATTGTATAATCGAACCGAGTCCTTTCATTTGTGCGTCTGATGCCCTTTGGCCTTCACAATGAGGAAGTCAAACAAAGGATACATAAATGATTGCTGCCAAACTGTAAATTGAACGCAATCATGCGTCAAAACTTTGGTCTCCGATAAAACGAAATAAAACAGAGCGAAAAGGAAACAATACAGTGAAATATAAATAAATATATATATATATATATATATATATACATAAAGTATAACAAAACGTGAACCCGACCGAGCGATGATGCGTGTCAGACAACCTGAGGACATACGCACCCCTTGCCCGGGCAATGAATAGATTCAACACGGATTGGAAACCAGAGCTGAGTAAATACCAAAGGGAAGAGATTTATAAATGCAGTGGCAGAAGCACAAAGTCTAATGACAGACTATAAGTTGCCCTAGAAATTCATTTCGAATACTCTTGCACCTCTTTCCCTTTACAGGGTATTCCCACTGGAGCATATCCGACCGAGGCAAGTCAACCTAAAACTCGTAACCACAACTGAGTGTAATGTGGATGGCTGGCAAGCGAATCCAAGGTTGGAGGTCCGTAAAAGCCAGTGCGGTTTTTCGGGTGGCATATTTGATTGGAAAATGGTCAATCAATTGATGAAAATACATTTATGAACTTTTATGAAATGACCGCAAAGTAGAGCTGATGGCCAGAACTAAACCTCATCGAATACACACACACACATATATTCGTGTTCATAAATGATCTCAATTAATTAAGTGTTCTCGGATGGCCGACTAACTTTTCAGAAGTGAGTTGGAATTGTGTTAATTTATTAATGAAATGCTTTTGTCCGTTAAATAGCTGAAAATGTTGCTAAATTAACGTTTGCGGTTCGCCGAATGAAATAAGCGTGTTTGCGCATAATTACAGATTTAATTAAAATTTGCATTTCATTAAGCAAACACAAATTTTTTTCTGTCCGCAGATCTAAAACTTTTCGCTGAAATGCAAATTTTCAATGTCCGTTGATTTTTTCACACTCTCAAACAAAACTAACGGGGCATATTGACAGAGCACAGCGAATGACATAAAGTTCGGATTATGTAAACAGATTTATTATAAAAAAAAGGCAAATATATCTAAGAAAATAAATATTTACAAAAATATTTATATTTAAATAAAAAACCACGCTTTTTTGTATAATTAACACATCTGGAATTTTTTCATAATTTTTCCTAAGACAAATTTGTTTATTAAGGATTATATTTGCGTACGAATTTAAAATAGTTTTTCATTTGCAATTCCCATTTTTGCTCTTTGATTAATTGCATTTGCTGGCATAATTAATTGCGTTAAACAATATCAAAAGCATCTGGCGCCCGCAAGAGCAATAAAAACTCAATCGATTTGCATTAATTGAATGTTAATACGGTTACGATTTTGCGGTAACAATCAAATGATTAATGACATCTCTGCCGCGCGCGTGACTCTGCGCCAGGAATTGAATAATAATGAGCTGGAGGACAACAGGCTCGACTCGGCTACGCTCGAGTGGGATTGGGGGCTTGTGGTTGCCCATATGGCCCAGAAGTGCGCCGGGCTGGGCTCTAGGAATAACATCAAGGACAAAAACATACGAGTGGCTAGAAGTGTGACATTAGGGCACAGTAATCACACGCTATCAGCGACTTATCAGGCAACAATCAATGATGACACTGACAAGGTCAATAATAGTACGGCTGTGGAATGTGGCTGTTGGCAGCTGCTGGAGACAGCGGCCCACTCAAGTGCGATTGTTCTCGAGTATCGCACACGCACACACACACAAGCCGAGGCACCAACCAGAGCACTTGATGTGTGCAACTGCTTAAGTATTGTATTTTTGCTTATGCATGTCAGCCTCGCATCTTGTGTTTTGTACACTTGCCACATGCCACACGCTCGAGCTGCAAATGTGTCAAGAATGGAGCTACTCAGACATGCAATCAAGCCGAGTTCAACTACGGACAATTTAATCAAATATATTTGCGTACAACTCCTTTTATTTGACCGACGAATTTCGAGACGAATTCCCCAGAATTAGAATTCGAAATATTTTTGTTTTGAGTGACTGCCAGGGAATTTGAATCAGCTCCAACTGAAACAGGTCCAACTCCAGGGAAAAGGAAAGACAATCCTTTCTACCTCCATCTAGAGTTGGCCTATACTATCCATATACTGCTCCTATTAGGGCATATCAAGCAAAATGTCTTGGATTGATGATGGCAAATATATGTTTTTCTGCGGTCTATATTCCATGCTACTATCTGTAGATAGTGATCATCAATCCGTAAGATATATATAGACGCAAATCTGAAATCTTTTTATATCCCAAAATGCATTAATTTTACGACTCTCGGTCTTTGCATCCACAAAATGTTCACATGATGCCATTTGGCAGCACTTTAAACATTTTATTGCCATAACATTTCAATATTTTATGACATATTACATTCTGCGTGCGTCTGTGTGTGCGTCACGCCCACAAAGACGCCCACAAGAATATCTACAATATGCGGGAGAGATTTTTTGTACTTAAAGCTTTCGCTGGCTTCAATTTTTCTTGTCGATGTCTGGGCGTACATTTTATTTGGCATAATTTGATATGGAACGAATGTGTATATACCATAATGCTATCTGCAGGGGCAGCCGAAATGTGTCTGACCTTGCTGCTGTCTGGCGCCCACCCACAAGTACACACCATGCTTGATGCTTTTATGCACGCACATACATAACGTACGTTGTATATGTATGTTCGAGAGGGTTTTTTTATGGCGACTACCAAAATGGAAACAAAAGCCAACAGCCCAAAAGTTAAGGGCATAATGGAGCATAAATGCTTTGACTGTATAAATGTGATTTTATGCTGTGAACTGTACGCTTTGACGCGCTCCCCGCCAAGCTGGAGGAGCTCTCTCGTTCGCCGCCCGCATTCGTGCTCATATGTCAAATGTGCGCAATTTTTTTATTGCCATGCTGAACTCTCGACTCGCATGCATGCTCGGTACTTTGGCAGGGATTTTCAATTTCGGCGCAGCCATCAGAAATCATGCAAATGGCATACTTGAGTGGACGAACCGTGGGCATGGTCGTGGACCAAAAGGTAAGTAATCTGCTTTAAGATGTCTGAAAGTTGAGTTCTTTAACGCCTTATTAATTTCAATTAGTAAGGCGGCGAAGGAGTTGAAGTTCTTGCTAAACTCTGGAGGTGGCATTCTCACCGTATTGATGCACAAATTGCTGGCCATAAAGACATCAGTTAATTAATGGCGTTAATGTCCTGGCAGCAGCAGCGGCGGCGGCAGCAGCGGCAACTAATTAACCAAATTGACAAATCAAGCCCCCAAAGAGGACTCAGCGCCATAGCCAGACCTCATTTAACGGCCAGCTTAATTAACGGCAAGTCAAGGTGTTAACGGCCTGTCGTTGGCTTTTAAGCCACCGAAAATATTTAATCCAATTTCGTGCGGAAGAAGCAGCACAATCGACATTAGGAAGAATGCCATACACACATTATCCGCCATTTGAAAGGCTTGAAACTGTTGTCCGCCCACACACACACTCACACACACAGGTGGGCGTTGCTTACCTTTTGTGCTGGGGCACTGAAACGAGAGCAAAAGAGAAACCAAAAGGTTAAATATAGCCATGCCAAAGATGAGGGATAAGATCTTAAGTATCCATGTAATCTCGAAACAATTTTATTAGCCAAGGCCTAAAGATGGGGCTTCGACGGCACGGAAGCCAATTAGGTTAATGTTCCTGAAGCAAGTTCCAGTGTATACATATAAACCTGTGACCTCGCCAGGTGCCTAAAGCAGATTATATTTTAATAGAAGCACACCCGAGCGTTTATTCGAGAGGCCTCAACAGATTTTCCAACTTTTCGGAAAAGTGAAAAACACGGCCATCGGGCAGTTGCCCGGCGGCTCTTGACGAAAATTACTTTGACAACTTTGGCGGCATTTGAATTAATCTAAGAGTGCTTTCATTTTATCGCCGATGTTGGGTAAAAACTTGGCATATAAATTCTAGAACAATGAACTTAGATTTGTTGTGGCAAAGTGAGAATCAGGCTTTGCTGCTCTTTGATAACGCGTCCATTCATATGGCTTGTGGTGGGCCTCAGAAATTACTTCTCAAGAGCAGCTTCAACAAATTTTCAACAAAGTTCGGGTCCTCAAAGACCGCAGCGCCTCTTCGAAAATACGAAAATGTAAACAATCACGGGATGTGCTTTAGCTAAACTGAAGGCTCCAGCTAGAAAAAGCAGCACGTGCATGCTTGTTATTCCATGGGAGACCCATTCCACACACGCACACACGCTCGTATGCATTCTGTTGCACAGTCGCTTTGGTTTGCGGAGGGACAACCCACTGTGCCGAACTGGGAAGCAATTTATCAAAACATTGCCTAACAATGGGGCCGGGCATGTGCAGCCATGGGGGATATTCAAAACTACTTTAAGTGTCTACTCCTGCGCTCTGAACACGTGTTAACAACATAAATGCATAAGAGAAAGCTCGTCTGCAGACCGTCGTTATGCCGGCATGCTCTTGGCCCGGCTTTTACGTGCAGCAGCGGGATGTCCTTAGCAGGAGCTGCAGCGGCAAATGCACCTGCTTCAGTCCATGGTCCATGCTTGCTCTTACCAAATTTGATTCAATGATTGCACATATTTTAAGGGCTTCAATGAGCCCAGGCAAAGGATTAAATTAGACGTAAATTAGTTCATAATCGGAATGCCTTAGCTGCAAAGGCGTAAATCCCTTAGAGCTCGGTAAATACAATTTTCAGAATTTGATTAATGCGAAAAGTTGAAGACGATTGAAAGGTAAAAAAATTGGCAATCAAAGAAGTTTGCATTTTTTGATTAACTCAGCGCTGTTGCAGCATTAATTGGCTTCAGGCGGACCGAAATGAATTTCCAGTTCAGGGCAAAAGTTCTCTTCATAGAGCCGGGCAAAGGCAGGAATCATAAATTAAAATCTGAAGGCGGGCAATAAAGCTGAGAAAAGTTTGTATAAAAGACAGCGAAGGGAGCAGTAAAGGGCTCCATTGGGCATATGTGCACAAACAAGGTACTCAATTTCTCATATGAAAAGTCAAACACACTCGCTCACACACACACAGGCAGAGACAGGCAGAGACAAATGGAGGTGGCCACAAAAGCAGCTGTAAAATAGTTTTTCATATCCGCTGGCAACTCGCATTATGCGCCGCCCTTGTCTGTCGTTCAATGGGTGTGCGTGTGTGTGTGAGTGTGTGTGTGTCACCTGAATTCTCGCTGTTGTTGCTGCTGCTGTTCACCTGTGTGCCTGTCGGCCGTATGATTGCGCATTCATAATATTTCCTACCCCCCGTGACGCTTTTCTTCAGCAAGGACCTCTCGCTTTTTCTCATTTGGCTTGCGGAAATTTGCACTGCAGCGCAAATCAAAGTCGCTCGCTTTGCAATTGACAATACACCCACACACACACACCACACACACACACATGCATGCACTTGCTCACAAAGTATATGTCACTAAATAAACTTTGATTTATTTATACACACTTTGCACTCTGCGTTTCGGGCTTCGGGCGAAGTCTTTCAGGTCCTGGTAAATATTTCGTTGCCGCCTCGCCGAGGCCAAGAAGCTGCAACGAGTCTTGCCAGTGTGTTTGCAAGGGTGCCTCTCTGTGCGTCTTTATATACACTTCCTGTTGCCATTGGTTCAACTTTGCACTTTCAAGTTCATTTCGCAATAAGCTCTGTGCCCCGTGTCTTCTCCAATCCCACACGCACGGCCGCAATCTTCAGAGCATTTCCTTTTCAGGCAATTAGGCAGCTACGCGCACGGCTGTTATAGCATTATCAATTCAATTGGCAGCTATTATGGAGCATGCACTTTTAATCCAGATATCCAGATTACTTGAAGACAGCCGGAGATGGATGGAGATAACCAGTTGAATGGCTTTCCTGCGCCGTAATTTTTGCCCTATTTTCAACTGCCCCACATGGAGAGTGGACTAACTAATTCGCAGACATAAATATTTATTGTCAATTTGCTGAAATCGGAAATCACATTAAAGAGCAAATATCCAGTGGCAGCACAAATAAATCGAGAATCATCGTGAATGGGACAACTTGTTCGAGCACTCGAGTACTTACAGCTGTCAATTCACATGCACTCAGTCCTAGGAAAGGCGCTCAACATGGGTGTGCGTGTGTGTGCGTGTGTGGAGGTGTTTTGCCAGGTGAGGGAGTGGAGGGTGCGTTAAGGCAACAATATCTTCAGCTATTCCTTGGGCTTCTATATGTATTTTTTCCGCCGTCGAGTTTGTCAGGTTGCTGATATATTTGCCGTGACAGCCGCTCGCAGGAGCCGTGGCGAGGCATAACGACGGGGACAATGTCTGCTGGCAGCTGCTTTCGTGCTGCATGTCCGCATATTGTCGCGCGTTGCAAGAGCTTTAACGGGGGATTTATGCAGATTACAATGGCAACAAGTTTGGCAAGTTTGTAGCATGTTGCATGCATCTAATGGCTCCGCAGCGCCAGCCCCACACAGAGCTCGCCATTTTTGCATAAATAAATTGTCAGGGGCTTTCGGCCATATAAACAGCAGCTTAATCCCGGCTCTAAGTGGGAAACTCTGTAACGATTTGCCACATTCAAATATTTTATACTTGGTCTCGCTCAAATGACCGACTGACCGCTGGCCACCTGCTCAGTCTTTATCGCCAGCTCCATCTAAGCCGGATGGGCCACGCCACGCGTCATCTTTGAACTCTGACACGCCATTTGAAAGCAACAATTTTTATTTGAATGCCACAGCTGCTGCTGCTCCCGCTCAAGCAGCTTCAGCGGACTAAGCGCGCTCAGCTGCAGCTCGTATGCATAGCAAAAATATTTGAGAGGTTTGTGCAACAAAATGTGCATCCATTTCGCATAATCTTGGGCGCTTGCCACCCCGCGGACCGCCTCCGCCGCGCCGAGTGGCATGGCTTTGCCAACAGCCGGAAGATTTACATACGACTACGTGTAAACTGCGCACGGGGCCGGCGCTTATGGCACAAAGATGAAGTTCTCTGTCTGAGTGTGTGTGTGCGTGTGTGGCACAGCATGTGGCTCAGTGGCACAGCTGCAGAGGAATTTGTTTGCTTATTATGTTATAATTCGTATATCTATTCCTCCCGCATCCACGTCCCACCCCAACGGCGCATAAACACATCCATTAATTCGGTTGCAACTCGCGGTTGCATGCGGCTTAAGTGGCACGTCGCATCGAACGGCGGCACGTACAAATACTTTCACGCTCATAATAAGGTACGCGCTCGGTGGAGTCCTCTGAATAATAATAATGGGCCAGCAATCGATTCACATTTGCCGCCTTGACCTTGTGAGCGAAAAGCCAGCAAGAATCCTCGATGAAAAGGTGAGCTCTTCTCTTAGACTAAAGCTTTTGCGGGATTTTATAGTTTATAGCTCTCCAGCTGTCCGCATAAATTTTAATATCAATTATTCATATTTATAGATGCCAAGGCAAAATATAAATGTATAAATATTGCGTATACGCAGCGCAATAAATTCCCAAAATTTAAATTGCAATTTCCAATTGAAGAGCAGATAAATCATATGCAATACAATTTCTTCGGCTTTAATATGGGCTGAAAGTCTACACCTCAGCCAGAACTGTGCCCCCCGGCTTCCACCTGCAGGATAACGTGCAATTTAAGGACCCGTTGCCGTCGCCTCAAATTGCTTGCATATGCAAATTCATGCGCTTGTTTACATTTTAGCAGGCAGCAGCTCGATAAATTGCAGTTGCTAATATTTCTGGTTGAGTTGGCCTGGCAATTGATCCATAAATGCCACGCAAACTGAATGGAATGGCGATTAAATGAGATTGTCTGCCGAGTCGCATTCAACGGCGAGGCGCCGGCAAAGTTTTCTGAAAAGTTGTCCACGAAGAACGCGCACAATTCAATTGAATGGCAGCTCGGCTTACGGCAGTCAATCGATTGGTCCTCCTGCCTTGATTGACTCGCAGCTGCAGCTGAAGTGAACTCGACAAGCTGCTTAAAGTGCAGTAGGAATTAAGCTCACGCACACTGAGTTGTCCTTGAAGTAGAAATTTGTCGCAGAGCCCATATGTGTGCCTTCAATGGAGTGAGGCGAAAGTTAAAATTGATAATATTCGATTGTGCTACTATAAGCTCTCGGACGTGGAATGTCACCGCGATAGTCTAAGATTCTCAAGGAGCAAGTGCAGGTGAGCAGCTGTTCGGCGTGGCTTACAGCTCTGCCAGGATGCGGCTCTATCGCACGCGTCACTAGGTAAAGGCGGCTCGTGACGAGTCCTCGCCATATGCTGCCATGCTGGCTTCCCAGGATGTGGTCCTGAAAGGTGCAAGACGGCAGTTGGCATCACGGCTCTGCAGTTCAAGCTGCGCGCCGCGGGAGGCAACAGGACCAACACGCCAGGACTAGGTGCTGAGCACCCTCCACTTGCAGGAAGGCGGCTTGACGTCTTTAAACTGACTCCCAGCAGCAATAGAACCGCGTATTGAATCCTGTTAGAAACACATTTCGTAATTATTTCACATATCCTCGCATTCCGCGAAGCACCTTTTCCGTGAAGCCGCCCCCCGCCCCTTCGAGTGCGCTCAACTGCTCTGCAGCTGCGGGATATTTTCATATTTTATTGCCAGCGTATTTTTGCAAGTGCCCCGCCAGAGTTGGCACGAAAATATATATTTGCGCATATTTGTCTTGCCCCTGCAGCCGCCTGTGGTAGATACCGTTCAAATTGGACATATTTTTTAGCACTTGCAGATAAATAAAATTGTATAGTAACTGCGGGCTAAGGCACAGTTACAAAATACAACAGAGCGAGTGTGTGTGTGTGTGTGTGCGGTGTGTGTATATTTATATTTGTGTGAAGCGTTTTAATGCTTACAATTCAACGGGGTGTTCGACGCAATGCAGGACCGGAAGTACGTGGACCGCGTACTGTTTTTTTTTTGATGTAGGTCGCCGAGCTTTGTTGTTGCTCTTGTTGCCGCCTCCGCCACCACCTGTCGCCCGGGGCGTGGTAACTGATATTTCAGGCCAGCCTTATTGCTATGCCGTCGCAGTGTCTGGTATCGCACACAGGCGCAGGCACAGGCACAGGCACAGACACAGACACAGGCGCAGACGCAGACAGGGGCAGAGGAGGGAGCGCAGCGTATGGGGCGTATGTGTGATATACACAGAGCGCGGCGGATTGTTTTTTGACTGGTGTTGGCGCAGCTGCTGCCGCAAGTTTTTGCCAAAGTAAATTAAATTTTGTACTGCGCGAGTTTAGCTTAAATGGAAACTTTCCGTTCCGCCAGCGCATCTCAAGTTTCGACCCGCCGCCCCCGCCACCCCGCCCCCCTCAAATGGCTGTCTTAGTTTAGCGGGTCTTAATTAAAAAGCGACTCGTCGCGTGCAACTTGAGGCAGTGTTTTTGAGCGTCCCCTTGATGCTTAATTAAAATACTTATACGACATGTTCTACACCGCCTTGAGATGTATGTCAACAGCTGCTAATGCCGCCGCACCTGACGCATTCGAGCAGCTGTATGGCCCACCTAGCAAGTGCCCCCCCCCCCCCCCCCCTTCTCTTCCACCGTCTGTTTCTGTTTGTATCCGTCTGGTCGTTTTCTCGCTCCCTCGCTTGATTGTCCCCATGTCCGTCGCCATGTCATTCGTTTTCGTAGTCGTCGGCACGGCGAAGTGCGCAATCCACGCTAATTTGCAATTCCCGCAAAATGACAGCCATC
>JABVZY010000002.1:13484914-13514661 GCA_020883555.1 Drosophila nannoptera
GCTTCATTACATTCGATATGTGTGTTGTTCATTCGCCAAGCGGGCGACGAGCACAATTTAACTTAGTTCGAAGCCCACACCAGATTGTATGGCATAGATTAGTTTCTCCCGCATCTGTTCAGCGCTTTTGAATGGGGGCAGCTTGAGCAGATTCGTGCAGGTGCTGGCCGTGGGCAGGCGTTCCATATCTCCTGCGTTCTGTATAAAAAATGGTGGATCCAAGTCCTACAAAAAACAATCGTTGATGCATTGATTGAAACATTTAACACACAGCCTTTTACCTTGAAACCCAACAATGGCGGCCGCGAGCAACTGGTAACAAATTTAAGGAGCTGTCGCCGCTGCAAATCATCAAAGCCCTCCACAGCCTCCCAGAAGGCAACGATTGAAGGATGCTCAGGCGTGTATTCACCACCATATTTGCAGTGCTTCTTCAAATCCTCTAGATCAATTGGTATTTCAGCGCCCGATATGAGTATTTGCAACTCCTTATTGCTGAACATGTATAGCCATTCAATAGGTAATACATTGGATAGACCCTTACGAAAAGCTTTACAATGCCTTTTGATCTGCACATTTAGTTTATAGTTGGCGATCAACTGCAGGTACTCGATCCGATTCGAGTTTGTGACCGGCGTGCTTTGTCCATCAGGCTTAAGCTCCACAACTTGTGTCTGTCCCAGCGAACTGCTCGCAACAGTGAAATCCAAGTTCAACTCACTGACATCGCCTGGATAGTCTTTGAGATATAACAGATTTCGATATAGCTCCGGATCCAACGACGCCAACTGATGTATATCAACGTCTGAGTATTTGCCAGCCAGTTTGGTCAAAAAGAATTCAGCTAGTGGTAATTCCACCAACAAATTCTCATATATTGCTTTGCCCAGAATGCGACCAATGAAATAATAATGTTTTTCAAAGTCACTGAAGAGATCCCCAACATTAGGATTGGGGTACAATTTGTTGTCCGTCGTTACCCTATGAGGAAAATATTAAATATTACTTGTTAGCTATAATATTATAAATAGCATCATAGCTTACATAAAGAAGCCACGGTTAGGATCAAAGGCAGTTTTAATTAGTTCCGATAGAAATTCGCGGAAGACGCCGCCACCATCTATGCCCGCCTCATCCAAGCCCAGTTGGGACACAAATTGTATGCGAAACTTCAGACGCAAATCGGGTTCTAAAGACGAAAATCATTCAGTAAACTTCAAAGACAATATCTTAAAAGGTTACCATTCTCAGGGCGCAGCTTGTCATAGGCGTCCTCATACAAATGCGTTCTCCGCACGGTAACCATAATGGCGGGACCCTGCAGAAAGGCCTGTAGATGTCCTTGGACGCGCATCTTGTTCGCTGCAACTAACCCCTGGAGTATGCTCACACGTTTACTAAAATTCACGACAAAAGGTATTTCGCGCAAAATAGTAATGGAGCGTTTCTGTTTGGTAGACATTGGCGGCCCGTTCTCAAAGTCCTCGCGCGTAAAATCGCGTATGGGCTGAAACGGACGTATGCCTCGCATGCGACTGCTGTGCGTCAATGGTAGATCTGAGGGCTTATCCAGTGGCAGGTCCAAACGGGAAACAGTCCAATGTCCCTCGGGACAAAAGCCCAAACGCAGATCACGTGAATGTATTTGATTAAGCACAAAGACCACAACACTTAGCAAATTGGACCATATTTGCTTCTGATGGCGAAGCGTCTTGTCAATTGCATCTATGTGACCCAAGACACTTCGAAATGCGAGCTCTACCAGACCCAAACTAATATCCTTCAACGTTTTAGACATTTGCACTATCTCGGCAATAGAGAAAGGCATAAGTCGTTCATGAGGCACCGAATCTGCTTCCAGTAACTTCTTCTCGGCGAATTCCACATCATGCAACGTGGGCAGCAGGCGCCCAAAAAGCATGCAAAAAGTGGCCAACAGTGGTATGGTTCGATCTACACCCTGTTGTTTGGCTAAAAGCGTAATCGAATGAGTAAGAAAGTAACTCTTTAGATATATTTCGATTTTGTACATACGCACAACGCCCTTGGAAATTAGGCAGAGCGGAGCTGAAAAGCCCAACTGCGTTGACTCAGCGGCCAGCTTAAACCAGACAGCACGAATGAATTTCGGTGTAAAGGCCAAAGTGTAGAGCAGTCTATTACATAAAAAACATATATATATATGTGAGTATACACAAATATGAAGGGCATTGCATCATACCTATACTCATAGACCGCATGCTTATTGTATATCATTAAATTGTGACAAATGTCACAGAGCGCATATATCACCTGGCTGTGCTCAATGTGCGGCTCAATTCGCTGTACAATGAAATCCACTCGCTGCGTTTCGTTTAATAAAGTTATAGATTCAAGCAAGCTATTGCGTTCCTTAATGCTGAGTTCTCCAGGGGTGCGGCAAGACTGTTCCATATCATAGTCAAGCGTGCGAGTGGACGGCTGATCTTCGTCTTCTTCATCGGACTCGTCTGTGTCGTCTTCATCATCGGAGTCTGTGTGACGATGTGGTGTCGCAAAAGTACGCAGGGTTGATTTGGGCAGATGCAATATATTAGGCATAATTTGGGCGACGACACGCACATAAACAACCAACAGTTCGCTGTGCTCCAGGGTGCCTACAGAGCAAACAACACATGTATTTGGTAAGCCGTGTTATATATGATATAATTCTCACTTAGATGTCTGCGATCCAACACCAACAACGAGTTCAGCAAATATGAGCTGAATAGTAGTTCTCGCGGCTGTTGTTTCGTCCGCCCAAACTCTCCGGATTGTGAAATTCCATAAAACACCGAATTCATGTTCGTATTATCATTAACTGCCGTCTCAGAGACGGCCGAAGTCTGGTATAAATCTAGCATCACATGTAGTGTGTGCATGAGCAATACGTAGGGAAAGGAATCGCTCTCGGCCAAATAGGGCAGCAAAAAATATCGTACGGGCTCTGTGTGCGGCGTAGCCAAAATATCGCCCAGGAATCTCCGACAGATGAGATGGGATGACTCGGCCCGCGGTTGACGCATAGCCACGCTCAATGGTCGTAACAGCAGCTGCGTTAATGCATCGACAAATGGTGTGGGAGCATAAGATATCTCGCCGTCTAAGGGCGGGCATTTATCATCTAGCAACCGGCGCACACGTACAAAGTAGTTTTTCGTTATCAAGAAACTAAAAATCCTTTCAAGATACTTGTACAGCACAGTCTCATCCTCTACGTAGCGTTCCACTGCCGCTATAGTGGTAAAAGTTTCCAGCATGCGCAACGGTATGGCCTGCGCACTATGTGGAAGCGCCAATTGCACCAGACACGCGTCCAACAGCTTGCAAATTCGCACCATCCAAACAGAATCCTGTGCTGAATGCTGCATTAGGCGCGTTGGATTCCGTAAGATATGCTGACAAACATCAATCTGAAAGGAAGGAATGAGGTGAGCAAAGAAACACAAATACGCAAATATGATTCACCAGTCGCTCGATGTCCCTGGCCTCACGATTGCTGTAAAAGAAGGTGAGACGACGCAACAAAAAACATAAGCTCTCATCCTCTGTAACACGATCACGGAGGGCCTGGAAATATGCATCAAACGCCTCGCGTTCAACACGTTTCTGTCGCTGTCGATGAATAAGAGAGCGGGCGTATGATTGCAGGACAACGGCTCCGTGAGTCTTTTGTCGTAGCTCGTTACGTTTCTGACGTTCCAGCGCTGCTTTGCGTATGGCTGTGTCTCTGTCACAGGTCTTCGAGGCACCGCCAAGATTTTGCACCGGTCTTCGCCGGTACTCGCCGTCAAACCCAAACATGACTCTGCAATTGTAACCAGCAATTGCACCTTTTGTTGCTGCTTACTCTACTGCTGCTGCTCTAGTTTCTTGCAGCTGATCAATCATTCACCCCCACTCAACACATAACTTTTCGTTATTTAATTGTGATATATCTCTATTACTACAACTCCACTGCGCACAGGAGTCAGCTCTTGCACATATTTGATGCTTGAACTGCAACTTGAAATATTCTTCGCAATTGGGTGCGTTAAGTTTTCTGGCTGCGTAAAAGACCCACTAAACGAATGATTTGTATATTTTCTCTGTGTTGAACAAAAGCACTAAAAAATGCCAACTGCCAGATGTTCGCCACTGTCCAGCACTGCACTTTGAAGACAGTATTAATTAGCACCAGGAAAACAGCTGAATTATTTGGCTTAAGTTACGCTTCCACGCGAATTACATTTTATTTTGCTTCTTGCCACTACACATACTTTTACTTTATAATTTTTGTTAATGTAAACTACGATCTTTCATAGTGTTATTAGTAATGTATAATACTGAATATTTAAATCATAAAAATTATTGTTAGTGTTAATTTTGCAACTTAAATGAATAGCTTTTTTTGTTACTTTGTACATTTTGCACCATTATCAAATATTGAATATTTGCCAACTACTACTACACATGTCTACGGATAAACAAGTGCCGCTTGCTGAGTCTATTTCTGTTTTTATTATGCCAAAAACTGCTTCCACACAACTATTTCCTTGTATTCTAAGACTGCGTGAACACCTACTGAATACTGTGACTAAGCAAAATTGTGGACATATGGTTTAAAACACTTGTGCATATTCTCGTTTATTAAGTAGTCCAGCTATTTTTTAATTACATCATAATTAACACCTTATCTACTGAATGTCAGAGAGCTTTCTAAATAAGTTGGTTGTCCATTGTAGGGAATAGAAAACATGTATGTATGAGTGTACTATCTCTAATCGAACGTCATGGTATGGCATAAACACAGCTTTTACATTTTTACGATCTAATGTATATCGGGTGTTTGTATTTCTGTTGACCAAACGAGTAATACAAAAAAAAAAAACTGTGGTGATTATCAGAGCCAAAACTGACTAATCAGTTACATGTGTGCGATGCACCTGAGCCCGGTTCTTGATGAGGTCCAGCAGAGCTCGTGGCACATTCATTGTTTGATCATCAACGAGAACAATGTCAAAGGCATCCATATACTTTTCCATATTTGCCTCAACATGATGGAAGAGAAAACCAATCTTCAAAATATGTGATGAGGCTGGGACACCGGCTGCCATGTCCGCATCGCCGAGCGAGTCTCCCATGACAATGATGTGGTCGCGTGTGTGGACCAAATCGTAGTACTCGCCGCCTTTCAGCACAGTTTCATTCTTGTTGAATATGTGAATCATCGGTTCCTGAAAACCGTCCAGCAAGCCGTCGCGAAAACGTAAGAAGTTGGACACAACCTTGACATTGGGCAACATTAGTTCTGCCTGTCGCATAATCGATACAACGGAATCGCCCAAACCGGCAGAGAAGACCAGCACCGGTATTTGCAGTTGCAACAAAGTCGCGAAAAGTTCATGCGTTCCGTCACGTAGCGCATGTTTAAACTGGCCAGCTGTCTGATCTATTTCAGACGGATCAAATTTGAAACCACTAGCTAATTTTCCCGACTTTGTCCACCACTCAACCATATATGATATTTTTTCCGGAATAGGCATATGTGGATCTATCTCGATGGGATGATAAATGTGAAAGAGTTTGTCGATTTCCGTTTTAAAATTCTCTGGTAAGGATTTGCAGGAGTTGAAGATGCCAAAACTGGAGGGTACGGCAACGCCATCATCTGTACGCTGTTTAGTAATAGTATAATCGAAGTCCGATACCATTTGCATGCGCTCCGGACCGCCGCACACGAACTCGTTTATTTTCTGCTCCACACCCTGCGGATCGCGCATTTTACAGTGCGATTGGTTCAACTGAAGAATGTCCTGTACACGCACATAAGCCTCCTGAGTCCCATGCCCATGAGTTCCATTAGCTTCTTCGTCAACCATTTTATATTCTACTTTTGCGTCCGCTCAGCGCCAATACCGTTTCGCGACTAAAATTGAAATAAGAATCGGTATATACACGAATAGCAATAGTTCTCACAATGTTCGCACATATCGAACCCATTTCCTAAACATGTAGCACTTATATACATATACGCACGTACGTATATATATATATTTGCAAAAATTAATGTAATGCTATCTAATAAGGCAGCCATTTCGTATGCTCTATAAGGGAGTACCATTACGATCCTCTCAAATTCAATCTGCAACAGGTAAAATATAGTCAATTACTTAAAACCCCTGTTTTCAACCGGTATATTTCACAAACTTGCTCAATTAGACTAGATTAACACGTCAATTCTGCACTTCTAATAACTTGTTGGCATGATGTAAGACGACTTAATCTTTTTTACTATTATAGATATTATTTATCACAATTACACCGGCTCATCACTGACAATTTCGGCATAAATTTACTTACACATACATATATATAAAGAAATGCATGTGCTTATCTAAATAGTTGAGGGTATTCTTGACTGCGTGTGTGGCCTTGATTCGTTGCTGCCAATTTTTAGCTCGTAAAGCGTTTGCGCTTTGATGGCTTATCAAGGATTTAGAGGAGCTTTCTTGATTTCATAATTTGGCTTATAACAACCGGTGCGAAAGTTCTTACTTGTTTAAATGCCCTCGCGCTAACTAGCTCGCCAACCAACGTGTGACCAGCCGCGAACAGCTGATTACCCACACTGAAACGAAACGGCAATGAAGTGAAAAGAACGATGAAAATAAAACGCAACAGTGGAAATGGATTTTGAACTCTCGATTATTTTTGTGCTACCTCCGTCGCTCCTTTGGTGTTTCGTGCTCGCTTACCAACAACAAATTATTTTGTAACGAAACTACTTAATCTAGCAACTTAAAATTGTGCATATTAAATATGAGATGTTTTCTATATTAGATTCTGCGCGGGTGTTTCTTCGATTTGCATTCCATTGGTTCAATCCTCGATCACAATTGGTGTTGCGAGTGGTTCTTGTTTGCGCCTCGGCGGCTCGAGATCGTCTAGCGAAACAAATTTCCACTGGCCTGGCAAATGCTCCTTTAGACATTCATCCCGTGACAAATGGCTGTAATTTCATAAATTAAAAATATTATCTACGTGCTTCGAGTGCAAATAATGGATAATTCTTACCGATTTAAAAAGGCGCTGGCGGCGGCACAGCTTTTGAACGAGAACAACTCTCCACCTTGCAGCTTAACGACAAAAATTTTGCCGTTCGTCACCTTGGCCCTGAAATTTGGCAAATTCTTAGCTACCAGAAAGCCGACTTTTGACCGTTTTGCAATTGTGGAATTCATATCAGCTGTAGCCGCAGTCGCTGCTGCCAACTTGGTGGGAATCACCGCAGGCGTTGGTGGCACCAAGGCAGGAACTGATGGAACCTTTGCAGGTTGTGGTGTTTTACTCGCCACTGACCCCTTAAGCGGTAATGAGAGTCTGGGTTCTGTTGCGATTGGCTGTTTATCTGGCAAGGATTTGCGCCCTACAGACAGCTGTGTCTTTGGTGCCAGCTTTGGGAGATGCGCCTGACGTGCTTTTTTCTGTCCATTAGCGATTGCCACCGGTTCCTCACTCTTGCGCTTGGCGCCAATTTTAATGGTGTCAACGAGAGTCTCAGACAAAATACTATCTTTGTTCCTCATCTTTGTTATAGTTAGTCCCGATTCATTATCCACCTGAGTGCTACCAGAATTGTTGCTGAGTAGAGTTTGCAGCATCTTATTTATCTTGGGCGGCGGTGGATCCTTGGGACCAACAACCACACTACTTGTAGTGGCTGTCGTCGCAGAACGTTGCACCGGAGTGCGCCTCTTTTTGGCGGACGGCGGTTGATTTGGGCTTAAGTCAATGTTAACCAACCCCGGCGGTGCAGCTATCTGGGAGAGCTGCACCTGCGGCGTAAGGAATTGTGTGGCTGGCGCAGAGCCGTCGGGAGTGGCTGGCACATTCGCTATAAACGGTACAAAGCCAACGGGCAGAGTTGAAACATTCAGGTCTTTGACCACGGATTGGGTATTTGGTGTCGTCGGCGTGACATGCAGGCCGCCGCCCTGGTTGGGCAACATTTGTATGGTGAAGTTGATGCAGTTTGTGCTTGCAGCAGGATTCTCCGGATCGGTCGACGGCTTTACTGGTTCCGCGCTGGGTTTATTTACTGGTTCCGCGCTGGGTTTATTTACTGGTTCCGCGCTGGGCTTATGTTCTTCCTTTTCCAGTGCCTGGCTGCCTTCATCCTCTTCATCGTCGTTGATAACAATGACACAATCGGTGTCGTCATCATCGGCAATCACGTTACCTGCCAGTGCGAGAGCATTTGAAGAAATCATCTGCTCCGATTTGTTCAATTCAGTTGAGCAACCGCCCATGTTGCCCGTCAAATCGATATCGAAGTGAACCTGACCATTGATCTGAAGCAGCCAAAAGGCCATGGTACGCTTGTCTCGCTGCACAGCAATGTTGTGATTCCGTTGGTACACTTCTCGCAGCATCATTTTGCCGTCCACACTCTGCAGCAGCACTAATACTGGCGGTTGCATGTCCAGACGCAATGGACCAAAATATATCTTGCGCTTGGACAGGGGTGTAACAAAAGCATCGTATGGCGCATTTTGGAAGAACTGCAGCTTGACCACTTTCTTGGTTTCGTTTGCCACCCTTACCACATTGTGTATGCGGTCCGATGAGATCGTATCTCTGAACGCAGGCACAAAAATGTGGGAGAAGTCATCAAAGAGGTTCAATACCAGCCAGCGATGATCATGCGAATGAATCTCTGGCATTTGCAACTCAGGCACGTCCATTTGGACGACCTTGCGGAATTCAATGTTGCTGCGAATGTCCCCAGCCCGTAACGGCGTTTCTGAGGGAGCATATGTGGTGGTCTTTGTTTGCGTTGCTGGAGTGGCAACTGGAACAGGAGCTGGAACTGGAGGTTTAGCTAGTGCAATACCTGGAGCCAATACAGAGCGAGAGGAGGAGGCGACAGGAACAGTAACAGGAACTATAACCTGAACTGGAACTGCAACCGTAGTTGTAGTTGGTGGATTTGGTGGTGGCGTTTTACGGCTCTGAGAACTTTCTGTCTCCACGGGATTTGCATTGGTGATAGAGGCTGTACGCTGGTGACGCTGCTGGTCCCTAATCCGCTGCTTCACCATTAGCGTGCACAGCACATTGATCTTCTTGGTCAGTATGGGATGGGTTTGTGGTGTTGGTTTGGTGCACGCATTTTCCTCCATGTGGCGCAGAAAGCCTTTTACCTGCCAATATTGCTGCCGGCCCTGCATGACCACAGCTAAGTGCTTGGTATTCTCATTCCGCTTACCCGCTAGCAACATCTGAGCCATCAACGGTAAAGTACTCCGATCAGGCGAGAAGTGGGTGTTGACCACAGCAATCGCTCCACAAACAGCGGGCATCATATTTGTAATGGTCGCCGCCAAGAACCTGTTGTTCTTCATTTTAACATCCCAGATATACACATAGTTGGACTCGAAGGCCGCCAAAAAATTGGCCCACTTGATAATGCATAATATATCTTCGTTTGGAGCTGGTATGATTTTGCTCTCACGCTGAAGTGCCATATCGATGTCCTGCATTTTCTTGCTTACGTGGATATTCATCTTCTTGATAACATCGTTATAGGACGTGCGGAACGAGACCGAGTTCACACTATTGCTATCCTCATGAGTTGACATAACGGCAGCATCACTGGCGCTTAATCCTATGTCCATGGCGTTGGCGTTCAAAGAGTAACAGGCCGAGATCTTGGGTATTTGGATATCCAGTTTAGCTGCAGTTTCGTTATCCTGCTGCTGCTTTTGCTGGCCTGCCGGTTCCGATTCCTTGGCTTGCTGCGCTGACACCTTTGTACCCTTGGACTGCTCCACCGTGGTGGACACATCCGTTGCACTGCGCTGACGCACAAAAGTAGCGACTGTGGAAGGATCCGAATCGCTCTCATCGGAATCGTCATCCACCTCAATAATTGGAAGCTCTGGCAACGGTGCCCGCTGCTCCAGGCGTCGCTGTTGGTCTAGCTCAGCGCGATAGAAGCTAATGGCACTAGATACTCGCTTTTCGAGCAGCTTCTGCGTTTCCGGCGTCTCATCTCGTGCAATTTGGCGGAGTACGCTTGCCGCTCGACGCCTGTTCAAACGAATATAGCATTTTCTGGGTATTGTAATCACACGACGACACACATCAGGATGTGACCGATAGTAGTTGAAGACGACGTCCATCTCTGGGGCACGCTCTGGCACCGGCTCAGGAGATTTGGGTGCTGTAGTTGCTGTGACGGCTGCTTTCGATGGTATTACAGCGGTCACCGGCAAAGGTTTGGGCAGAAGTTTTATCAGTGGGCGCTTAACAGGAGGTTCACCTATGTTAGATGGCTTTTGGGACAATGTTTGAACCTTCTGGTCCAGCATTTGCGACTTTTGAAGATTAAGCTGTGGTTGAGGCACCTTCTTCGGCTGGGGGTCTGGCTGTTTTGTAGACAGGAGCTGTGGCTTGGTCTCCTTCTCCGCCTGCTTCGTGGGCTGCGGAAGTGTCTGCTTCTGAGGCTGCGGTAATGTTTGTTTTTGGGACTGTGGTAATTGTTGTAGTTTTTGGAACTTTGGTAATTGTTGTTGTTTTTGGGTCTGTGACTGCGCAGGCTTCTGGGACTGCAGCAGTGAGAACTGCTGAGGTTGAGGCTGACTATACACCTGCGGCTGTGATATTGGCTTGGCCTGGGGCTGCAAATGTTTGACTGGCTGTGTCTGGGAGAACTTCAGCTGCGGCTGCTTTGGTGGCTGTATCTGCTTGCGCCGTTTCTTAGATTCCTCTGGCGGACGCTCGAAGCTGTAGTGGGCGCGAGTCGCCAACTCGGGTACATAGTAGGGAATAGGCAACTCCGCCTGCTCCTTTTCAATCACAATCGGTTTGCCTTCAACTGCTAGGCCACCGCAGAAGCATTTGTAAAGCTGGTGAGTCATGCAGAAGGTGGCCAAATTGGCGACATCAGGCATGCGGCGCAACGAGACCTGACAGTGCTTTAGCTTGTCGAAATCCGTATCTCTGACACATGAAGGATGATTAGTTAACAATATATTTACACCTTCAGAGCTTCCGCGCGTGCGTTTTACGCTACTGCTACGCGTTATCACTTTGCTCGAACGCAATGTCCGTTGCTCGTCATTTTCCACAGATTCCTCGAAGTCCTCATAACGCTTGGGTACCTTTGTGCATCGACGCTTCTTGTCAGACTGTGTCTCATTGATGAGAAGCGTCTCATTATCTGTCAGTACCAAAGTCGAAGTGAAGTCCTTTTCCATTTTCGCTAGACGTGCGGTAGCCTGGCGACGCAAATTAAAAGCGTCCTCATTCGAAATGCCACGGCCCTGTGCAATTCAAGGAGATTTACGAATAAAGATATTCTCCTCCTGTATATCATTCTACTCACATCTGTCTCCACGCGCATTACGCGCGTCAGCTCCGCACCGGTGCAACTGCATTCCAGTACGCACTCGGCACGTCCGCAATGCTCACGTGCCGTCAGCTGACTTGCAATACTTTCGCACACACATCCCAACTGGCAATGATCCTTCAGGCAAGGCTTATTTGCTGTAACAATTATGTTTTCAGTAACTTGTCAACACTAACGCAACACAAACGGGAACTTACCATCCTTGGCTATAGCTGCAGCATCGATGATTGTGGCATTTAGTCGCCGCAGCTCCTTGGTCAGTCGCTGTTGCTTGTTCAGGCCCGATTTACGGCTGGAGCCTTTGGATTCGGCTTTTGGCTGAGTTTCGCCCTCGGTGACATCAGGAGACTTTGATACAATTATGGGCTCCTTCTGAATGGGACTGATGTCTGTTGTGCCATTGGAGGCTGCAGGGGATGCAGCATCGGGATCAGTGGTGATAAATGAGTTCTCACTGCAGCTGATTGCCACGGTATTGATCATATCAATGATCACGTCCGCACAGTCTAATGCAATCGAATCGGGTTTCTCGGGCAGCTGCTTGAGAAAATCAAACTCGCGCAGCTTTTCCGGCGGCTGTGCCCCGCTAAAGCACTCATCCAGCTGCTCGGAACGATCTACAACACGTCGCACAAGTATATGATTCCGGTCGTTGAGGTAGGGTATCACAAAGGTGAAGCTTTGTCGCCTTCCGGTCTTTGTGGATTTTGCGGCAGCCTGTGCCTCCGCCTCGCGCATTCTGTTACGAGAAGTCTGCAGAGTGGACACGGAAAACTCGGCCCACTCACGTGTGATGTCATGATGAGGCAGTATATATTGCAAGTATCGCTTGGCAATCTCATCCAACGGCCGTCCCAGCTGCGGCTTCACGTCCAGCTGTACCGTGGGCATGCTGACGATGGCCATGCTGCCGCCTGATAACAACAAGGCAGCCGTATCGTCGTCGAGTGGCTTTTGAAATGGCTTCTGCGACAGCGGGCAGGGTCGGAATATTGCAGGCAACGGATGCTGATTAAGTCTCTGCACCTTTCCCTTGATCTGGCAATGATGTGTGGGCAGGACTTTAAGCCCTTTATGTACAACTGCGTCCACACATTGGACGCTGCACTTCAATGTGGACAACTCCTGGGCAGTGAGCTTACTGCGATGCGGACGCTTCTCGCGGCGTACATTGTTGCCTTGGCTACCTGGCAGACGCACCATTTCACCATCGATACGTATGACCTGGTAGTAATACTTATCTGTTTCAGTGGCCACATAGCTAGCCGCCTGCCAGCCCTGCCGTGTGAAGGGCATCTGGGTGATGAGCGACTGCAGCTGTTGCATTGCTGCAATTTTAACCTTGCGCTGTCGCTGCTTGCGCTGTAGCTCCCGGTAGATGTTCGCCTCATTGTTGATGATGGCCATCTTCTGGTTCTTGGAACGCTGCAGATAATGGCGGCGATCGGCAACGGTGCGCAGCTTTTGCAGACTGCCCGGCACCGCCGGCATATCCATATGCGGCGGTACACTATGCGCCGTTACGCGTCCATCCTGATACATTGGCTCCAGCAGGTGCTCATTATCGTTGGAATGTGTATCACGTAGATTGTTCTTCTTCATATAAGCCTCCAGCGCATCGCTGACAAAAGCGCCATTGCCCTCGATCGTTTTGCAGCTCTGCGGCACCAACGGTGTCAGCAGCATACCAGGCTGATGAGAACTCTCATCAAAGCCAACAAAATCCTCGATGCCTTCTTCATTCAAGCTCAAGTTCCCAGCTGGTTCTATAGTGGGCTTAATGTCGCCATTTATGTTGTTTGCGGAGCACGAGAAATTCGATTCTTTGGCAAAGTTCTTGACGCGCACCTTGCTCATCAGCATGTCCAGGAATTTGCTTCCCACGGCCTTGTCCTTGGATTGCTTAGGCGACTTTTCAATTTTGCAACTGGGCTGTATCACAAATGTGTTTGATGCAGTATCGACTGGTGTGTAAACTGGAACGATGGACTTTTTTTCCTTTTCATCTGAGTCACCTGTTTCGACTAATTGCTCAGTAATTGAAATATCACATTGGAGTGGCTCCTCTTTAATTTTTTGATCGATTTCCATCGGGTTTTCCAGCTGCTTGTCATGTGTGCCAGCGTGGTCACCCACAAACTTCTCTTGTACAACAGCATCGCTCTCGGCTTTGTCTAAACGCAGTTCAACATTTTTGTTGGCATCTTCGATCAGTGAGATGCCGCGCTTATTGCTCTTTAAAAGCTCTAACTGCTGCTTCATTTGCTTTGACAGTTCCTCGCCATATAGTTCCGTCTCCTCGTATTCTTTTATTTGACCCATCTGTTTGTAGTAGCGTACACAGTTGGAGGACCATTGCTTGACATTTGCCTTGCGGCGTTTTATCATGCGCTTCAGACGAGGATCAAACAAGAAAACCCGTGTACGGCGTACCAGTACAACGCGGTTGGTACGTTTGCGCCATGCATAGGAGCGGATGACACAGTGTAGACTTTGAGCATAAATAATAAATCGCTTCGCATTAGCCCAGTTCTCGCGCAGAAACAGTTGAGAAACGGGATATTTTTGAAGCAAATGACGGTATTTTTTCATCTGTTTTCTTTTTAGCTTTATTGGAGAAAGATCCTTCACCATTCTAGAAAATAAACAGAATAAGCAATTAGTTAGATAGTTAATTACAAACTACAAACATTTATGACTAAATATGGACTATATATAGAAATATAGATAATGATTAACTTAATCGACTAGTTCGATACGAAGATAATACGTTCGTCATATGCTCTAACTCAAGAAATAATAAATCATTCATAGGTTATAATTGTTAAAGAAAACTCTTTTAATGGCTTTTCAATTAAAAAGTAACGGAAGTTATGTATACCAGGTATAATCTGTACACAAAACCTAAATATCGAATTTCGTACAATATTATTTCATAAAGTATTAGGACACGTGTTTTCAAAAAAGTGCTGTCCAGTTTAAGGCTTAAATGGAAATGGGCAGCACTGGCAAGCCAATAGATACACACATATGAGCTTCAATTAATTGCCATGGCGGCACATTTATGAACTAAATCATAATTGCGCAATATAAAAATAACACTAATTAAAATAAACAATAATTCATAAATAAATTAATAATTCACAAAATTTCATGAGCATTTAGGCTCAGGATAAGTCAGCACTTTAATTATCGAACAGTTATCGAACTCTTTATTAAAATGTTTCGATACGCCATATACATACATGTGTATACATGTCAGAAAATACATACTTTTTAATCCACACCAGAAAACGGTTAATGAAGGAACAGACCCAGCAAGTTGTTTTTGTGGTTATCTAAATGCCTTTAACATAACCACACGCACACATCAATCCCGACCGATGCCGCTGACATGCACAAACATATAAGGCACAGCAACTAAAACATGTTCTCACAATGATATCCCAGCACATTCGACTCTTAGCTAAGCCAACACTGAGAATACGTTGTGCACCTTGCGCATATGCCTAATACAATTTGGAACACAATCACTTAAATAAATGTACAATTTATTATTTGCAAGAAGAACGCGTGCAAATATTTTGCGATCAGAAACAACTCTGTACAGAGCCCTGCGACAAATGAGCTAAGCAACGGCGCGTGGTTCGGTTTGAGTATGTGCGTATGTGTGTGTGGTTATTCATTTTCAAGCGTTTCAACGGAATGCAATGGGTTGGAACACACAACAGTGTCTTTCATGTTATGTACTTGAGTATACATATATGTATATGATTTCTACTTTTTGGGTACTTGTATGCGTGCGCACGTGGACACCGATAACCGATTTATTTCAATAAGCGGTAAAAAGATAGTTGTTAAAGGAATCAAAGCAAATCAATATTTATCAATGCACAATTAACTGTCAGTTATTCGCAGTTTAAGATATGAATGTTGCAATAATTTTCAAGGAACAAATAATAACAAATGTTAATTACGATCTTTATATTAGTCAAAATTATTATTGACAAATGAATAATGAAAATTATTATACACCAATGAAGATGTTTAATAAAAATGCAGCTTTCTATTAAATAATACAGTTCTGGTTATTGGATTCATTCCTCAAGGCCATTAATAATTTCGCAATTTCTCGAAGCCCGAAAGAAAAAAATTCAAAATGGCGCCGTCAGATACATACACAAGCTACCGCTGATCGAATTCGTCGGAATGTAAAGCACTGAAGACCCTACCCCTAAATCTAATGCACACGAAAAGTACAACGAAAAAATACCCACTTTCTTAAAATGTCCTGCCACGAACAAAAGCATTATGAATTCAAATAACAATTACTCACCTGTATAAATCTTAGTCCACAGGGTACACTTCTATCGTTATTTAAATCGAAATAAATGTAAAAGTTATGCTAATTTAACTTTCCGTTCGGCTTTTACGCGTTAGTTGCAGTTCTCGCATCTGACGTTGGTTTGGTAAAGAACGAGTATTCCATACATATACAAATTAAGCACTCACACTTATAGACATTCATATGTATATCGTTGGCTGCTTGATGAATTTCAACATGGAGACCGATAACATATTGACAGCATGGAATGAAACGCAGGGTTGCTAGACTTGAGAACCTGAAGACTAATGATATTCAAAGCTAACTTATAAAGCGCGCAAATCTATTGGATGAGTAAAACCGACATCTTAATGTCTACAACAACGCATACAGTTTTTCAGTGTGATCCTGAAAGGTGTATAATAATATGCAGGGCAAGTACGTTTAGTAATATGCGTTGTAGTGCAATTCACTTTTAAATTTAGTGTTGCCAGCTAGTACCATGTCTGAAGAATACCTCCCAGTCTACAAGCAAGCACTTACAGGCAACTCTGCGGTGGTGCTTCAGTTGTTCCGTTGACTTGTACATTTTAAGGTTATGTTAAAAAGCATATGGTCCTACAAAAACGCCATGTGTTTTTTTTTTTAAAGGTTTTATTTTTGTATTCGTATGTATAAAAATTAAATTATATAAATGTAATAATAGTAACGACAGGCATCATTGGAACAGTGGTGTACCTGCAACTGGACAAGAGAATGAAAATGTATTATGTTTCTTTTCAGGTTAATTATAATTTTTTTTAAACGGTAAGTGTGCACTCAGTAGGACCTATTTTAGAGGATTGTGTTGTTGCGGTTTTTTGTGAATCATGCCACATAATCAGCTTTCCCTTCTCATCATATCAAATTCTTTTTAGTATTAGCAAAGCAATGCGTAAGGACCTACCTCTTAATTCATAATTTTCGTATTCTTGAGGCCAACCCAAAATCTGCAATTAAACGGATTTTATTAAATTTGTATTTAAATCATAATTACTTAATATTTCAAATGATGTCAGTAGGACCTATTTTAGAGGATTGTGTTGTTGCGGTTTTCTGTGAATCATATCACAAAATCAGCTTTCCCTTCTCATCATTCTTAACACTGCGAAAGTTAATATTTATAAGAACTCACCTTTATTTACGCAAAATCGCCAATTGTAAGCTGTAATACAATAAAATGCATTAAATAACAAAAATTTTCTTAAAATTCAGTACGCTATGCACTCTAATTTTCAGTAAGACCAATCACGCATTCAACATGAGAAGTTTCTCTTAGTTTTCAGATAGGGGCGAAAGCATAAAGCTCATCATAGAGTGCATCAGCTGATTTACATAAATTAATAATATACTACTAACCTTGTATCCAACGATTTAAGATCGCAAACGACCGTTAAGTCATTGAAACATTATATGGAGAAATTCTGTAAAATAAAGAGGATTAGAGTTTATAAAATATTCATGGCAGCGTCAGACTTAGGTTTTTGTAAATAAAATCAGTAAGACCAATCACGCGTTCAACATGAGAAGTTTCTCTTAGTTTTCAGATAGGGGCGAAAGCTTACAGCTCATCATAGAAAACATTAGCTAAGAACATAAATTAACTATATACTAACCTGTAATTCCATGCTTTAAGATAGCACTGTCTTTTGAGTTAACAAAGCGTAATACTGCGAATAACTGTTAAAGAAGCAAAAATAAAAATTAGAAATGATTTTATGAAATCGGTCAACTTCGTCAGTTGAATTGAATTCAGTAAGACCAATCACGCATTCAACATTAGAAGTTTCTCTTAGGTTTCAGATAGGGGCGAAAGCTTAAAGCTCATCACAGAGAAAGGACTAACGCTTCCAGGAACATGTAGGCTTACCATGCTCTCTTCCATATAGTTTGCTCCTACCCAAAGGGCTTCGTATGCACTTGCTAATATTGAAGAGAAAAATTATTAATATCTTGAAAATATTGAAATTTTGTATGAAGATAATCTTCAAATATTCACAATTGTCAATTCAGTAAGACCAATATCGCATTCAACACGAGAAGTTTCTCTTGAGTTTCAGATAGGGGCGAAAGTTAATTCTCATCAGATGACAAGTCAATATTTGAATATTATAATACAGCGAAGTCACACTCACCTTGATTATATTCTATTCAATCTATCTCTTCTAAAAGCCTAGATATTTAAGATGAAACTTTGTATATATACATATGAAATTACAATAAAAAGTATTCAGTTTATTGCATTGCGAATGTCACTTGTAAATGCATAAAAAGTTGCATTTGTACAGCTCCCATAAACAAGCGGCCGTCTACACTTTATAACTTAACTCTATGAAAATGCTCTGAAATTTGTGAAGGACTAATGCCTAATGCCTAGTTTGGTAGACAATGTTCTATGCCTATTCCACAGCCTCTTCTCTTTCTCTATCTTTGTCCTTCTTCTTCTTTTTTTTCTTCTGCTTTTCAACAGGTACTTCTTCTTCAACTGACACTTCTGCAACTGGCGCCTCCTCATCACTCTTATGCTTCTTCTTCTTTTTCTTCTTCTCTGCTGTGGGCGGGACATCGCCGACTGTTTCCTCCACACTGGAAACGCTGAGTTTGCGCTGGAAGATGAGTTTAAAGTTTAAAGTTTAAATTATAATGCAAAATTATTTTTTTATTTTTACAAACCTTGCTGACATCATTTGAGCCATTTGTTGGTGTTGTTGCTTGAGGCTTTTTGGCGTTGTAATCGATAAAACCGGTCAACCACTCCTTAGGGGTATTCTCATTCGGCCTGCCAAACTTGTCGAGCTTTCCGGCAGCGATAAGCGCCTTCTTGGCAGAAGCTTTAGGACCCAATCCCCATTTACGTGGATATGTGTCGCGCTCCATGATGACTCGCTTGATCTTAGCAACGACGCCATGATCGCAGCTCGACATGGTTGCTGTGGTCATCATGGCAATGGCCAAGCAAATAGCCTCGCCCTTTGTTGTGCATACCACAATCTCTTGTTCGAGCTCGATGCCATCCTCGTAGCGCAAGACTCCAGGCAACATGATTTTGGCACCATAACAGACAGCATTAACCTGCAAAAAATTGATATAGTGTTAATTTGCAAATTTTAAACATACATTCAATATAGATTTAATTTGTAGACTGAAAATAACTTTGTCAGATACGCAAAGTAGGCGCAACTCCGACATACACACAACAGCGTCATTATTGTTCCCACTCATAGTCACAGACGGCGCTGATTAAAGTACGACCGTCTGCCGGCTTAATATCATGGGGTAAATTAATATTTATTGATTTTAGCCTAGACTACCTACCGAACTGTCCTTCATGATAATACGCTTGTGATTGATAAGAAGGCCTTCTAAGGGCTTAATTACTCGACGCAGCATGGACTCGTCCTTGTGATTCTCATACAGCCACATGGCATCGAGTACATCGTGCATGGTAACCATGCCATCGCGTTCCGATTGTATACCTGAGCGAACACGACGCAATTCCAACATTTGACCACCGACTCCCAGAACTAGACCAAGATGGACACACATGGTACGTATGTAAGAACCGGCCTCACAGCTAACCCAAAAAACACCTAATATATGAATATTAAGAAGGAAAACAAAACAGTGTTACAAACATAACTGTGCATTTGCCCATGCAAATACTATAATTTTGATGATTAGCTAGCTGTTTTTGTAGCAATGTACATTTTTGCCTTATGCCAAGCAGTAATGTACAACTACGACTAGCTGGTATATATTGTGCTTAATGACTTACCCATATTACGAGACTCATCGTAGTCAAGTAGTTTACTGTCGTATACTGTGCGTACACGTAACTGACGTTTTACAGCTGAAATGAGAGGAGGACGCTGGAAGAGCGCACCACGCAATTTCTCCAAGCCTTGTCGAACCTTGGCCACAGATTCAACGGGACCGTGTAGTTTAAAAATAGCAACATATTCTTTTCCAGCACTTTGTTGTGATTTGACAAGACGAGTGGCCCGGTCAATACAGACAATCAAACAACCTGTGTTGGAAAATGTGCGAATGCACGTGCGTAAATGATCGTTTTCAGGTTAGGTTTAAAACGCGCGCAATAGAGACGAAGCAAGCTCTGTGTAACATATACTCTCGATGTAAATTCATAACTTTTAAAACATTATTTAGTTAATGACCACAGGTTCATCCGCTATTTTCAAAATAAATCGTTTTATGCTTTATAGTTGGCTTCAGCTCACCTGTAACTTTTGGATCCAATGTGCCGGAGTGGCCTGTTTTCTCAACTTTGAGAATCTTTTTAATCCACGCAACTACTTCATGTGAACTAGGATTTGACGGCTTATCAAGATTGATGAAACCGGTTTTGATATATTCTTTGATATCACGATTCAATGGTGAAGAGCCATGTGCAAGCGGCGTATAGTGATTGGAGCGAATGTTTAGTTTATCAAAATTTTTAAGGAGTAGTGGCCATTGCGATGTGTCTAACGCAGCTATTTTCGAGGATGGTTTTATTTGAAATGTGTTCTCCTTTTGCAATGTGCCAATGTCTTCGACATCAAGGGGTTCTGCTTTGATTTTTTTCTTTTTCTTATTCGAATCTGTAAAAACATTGTGTGGTGAACAAATAAATTTAATTATGTTTAGTTTAATAGTTACATACCAACGTCAGTCATTTTAATGGTTTTTATTTAACGCACAACGCACCCGACTCTTGAAGACGTTTGCACGCGGTGCCAAGTTACGGAAAATGGCCGAGTGGCCCACGTGTTGGAAGAGTTGAGTTCATTGTGGAACTTGTTCTGAATTGGTATCGATGGTAATCATCGATATATATCGTAGTTTCGTATACTATTAAGTATTTAGTATTAATATCGCAGAACCCGTAGGTTAATTTATGTCAATTCTGTTGGCATAAAATAATTATATTGTGAAATATTGGAATAGCGAATATCGTTCATGCAATCAGCGGTTATTCAATAGCGGTTAACTAATCTGAAATAATGGTGATTTTTGATTAACAAATGGAGAAGGCTGAAGGGATTTTAATTTCTAATTGTGAAGCCAAGAAGGATACCTGCGTATTAAGACCCACACCTAATACGGCCATTAAATGCTTAAAATGCGACAAAGTATTCATATTTCCACGTGATAAGGACAATTGTCTAGCACATTTATATCTTGAGCATCGTCTTGTCATCGGCGACGTTGAGGATATTGCATTGCTTGAAGAATATTTACAGTACTGGGAGAAGCAGTTCCAAAGTATTAAAACGTGTTTCATTATTTTAAGTAGCCCATAACTGATTTCATCTCCGCATAGATCATGAGTTCGAACAATACTGTACAACGATGTTCCTGGATCAGTTGCCCGATGGCAGCTACGCTAAGAACGAGAAATACTTCTTGCTCTGTGATATAGTACCGGAAGACTTTGAACTGCGCAAGCGATTGCATGAGAAGCGTTTGAATGCTGCACTGGAGCGACATCAGTTCGAGTTAACGGATCGCAGTTTTACCAAAGAGTGTCTCTTCTGTCGCACAGTCATTAAAGGCTTGCGAGCTGATTATTTGGATCATCTCTTTGACAAACACTTTCTACTTGTGGGTAAGCCGGAGAAGCTGGTTTACGTAGACGAATTAATCGATCTGTTGGCTTCGAATCTAAACAACTTAATTTGCTTATTTTGCGAAAAGATCTTTAAGGTATGAGTATTTTAACAAAACGTGTTTTAATTATACTGTATATACGTATTCTTAGGATCGAACTACGTTGAAGGAACACATGAGGAAAAAAGGCCATAAGCGTATCAATCCCAATAGTCGTGAGTACGACAAATTCTTTCTAATCAATTACAATCGAACAAATGCAACGGCTGTGTCACGCAAGCAGTCCCGACAAAAACGTAAGTCCGGAGGATCGGCGGACAATCGTAGCGTTGACTTTGATAAGCATTTCACGCGCCAACACTCCGATGGAGAATGCGATTCGGACTGGTCCGATTGGGCGGACGAAGACGAACAGCACGCTATTAAATGTCTATACTGTAATCAGACAGAAACGGAGTTTCTCAAATTGAAGCAACACATGTTCGAGGAACATCACCTGGACTTTGACGCTGTCACCAGTTCTCTAAATTTCTATCAGAAAATCAAAGTTGTTAATTATGTACGTAGGCAGATGTGTCTGCTTCGCTGCGTGTGTTGTGATTTACAATTCGATGAGTTTGCGCTGCTAGCCGAACATATGGCCAACGAGGCGCACTGCGGTATTGGTGATCGTACGAAATGGGATAAGCCTGAGTTTTTCTTCCCCTATATGGAGGACGATGGTTTATTGTGTGTGTTGGATGACAGCCCGGGCGATGATTTAGTTGCGGAGGGGGTGCCCATTATTTCTGAAGACACATTAGCTAACATTAACAAGGATGCGGAGCGCTTGTCCTTGGAGAATTTTAACTTGTGAATCGTAATAAAAAATCGAGCGTTTAAATAAATGCATTAATGTCAATCCTATCGATATAAAATATCGATACTATTTGTAGTCACTTTAAAGTGTTGTAAAATGCAAGCCTTCGTGTTTTTGGTATTTTCTCCGTGTTTTTATTTAACTAAGTGCACTGACATCATTCCGCTTTCATTAGCAAAATTTGCAAATTGGAATGGAAGCATTAGACATATTGGAGAAAAGAATCGATGCACTGAATCGTGTGCTCGGCCCCTTGCCTGAACCACTTGTTGGTGATGGCGATGGTAGCTTATCAACGAAAACGTCAAATATTGTGGACTCTCTCTGTTCAGCTAATGCCCTGCTGAGTGAAGCCACAACGGGGCGCACACAGCTGCAACAGTGTGTGAATCGTGCTGCAGAGCTTGAAAAGTATCTGGATCCAAATTACTTGGAGGAGCAACAGAAGGTTCGTACCAAGGAAGTTTATATTAATGCCGTAGCGCCAGAACTGTATGCGCAGAGCGAACAGCTGGAACGCATCAAAAAATTGGAGCCAGCACTCGGGGCGGAATACTTTCGTAGTATACCTAGCGAATGTCTCGACAAGCTGAAGCAGATCACCGACAACAACGGTGAATATGCACAGCAAAGTGAGCTTATTGAAGAGAGTCTAATATTGGCTATGAAGCGCTACGGTGAGATTCAAGCGGGTTTGCTCAACTCTCTGGATGCAATGAGCGAGCGCCTCGACCAGGTGGAACAGCGAATGGAACAACAGAAACGTGCCGACCTGACAAAGGATGTGCCGCCAAAGGACTGAGTGGTTGTTCAATCAATAGTTAAAAGTATTTAAACCTAGAAATTGTTCCACTCTTCGCTTGTAAGTCATTTATTTGATATGCTAGTGCTAACGCAATACACTTATCTATCAACTAACTAAATCTAAAGCTTATCTAAGTGTTGGCATCATAACAAAAGTTATTTACTTAATTTTGTAGGCTGCAATCAGATCCGGTAGATCTTTTTGCCGATTCTTTTTGTCCCTCGTATAAATTTATAACAATTAGAATATATATTCGACATCATTATGTAGCTATATAAATGATCAAATGTGAAGAAATCAAATTTGATACCTAGACTTTACAGCTCTGAATTTAGTTTCACGTTGACGAACCTGCGGAATTTATATCTGTGTAATTACAATTACAAGTATTGCAAATCCATGTAGGATATTTAAGTTTCGGCACTCTGAAGCCATAAATGGTAAGTCTTATATTGTTTCTTAATGGTATTTAAAAACGCAACTCGTTGCGCTGGATTTGATCGTAGATAGATTGCGTCAGTGGCGCATAGCTGCCATTTGGTTGGGCATAGTAGAGCTCGTCTTCGATGATGGACGGATCGAAGCCTTGCTGCTGCAGCTCCACCTTGCGTAGTTTGAACGTGCCAGTCAGATCAATGCGACGTAAGAAGCGCAAAAATTGTGGACGCGCATAGCTCGGCAAGGCGGAGCCTAGCGCTTTGCTTAGCTGAGCTAGATCTACCTCGCGGGTGGGATCGTAAATGGCTGCCATGCCGGCGCGTCCCTCTGTTTGTGGTATGCAGACACCGTAGACAATGGTGTCCTTGTAGTTAATCAGATTGCTGAGCTGTGCCTCCACTTCGCTGGTGGAAACATTCTCGCCCTTCCAGCGGAAAGTGTCGCCCGTGCGATCCCTAAAGTATAAATAGCCGCGTTCGTCCGCCACCAACAGGTCGCCCGATATGAACGCCTTGTCGCCCTTGCAAAAGACATCGTAAACGACCTTCTTCGACGATGCTTTCGCATCGACGTAGCCGAGAAACTCACGCGTAGGATTGCCCTTCACAATCTTGCCGATGAAAACACCCGGCTCGTTGGGAGCGCACAGCTCACAGAGACCCTTCTCATTTCGCAACGGCTCGCCGGTGTGAGGATCGGCGCGTATAATGGATATGGGATAGACCTGTGGCAGGATGCGCGATATGAAGCCAATGGCACCCACAGTGCTGTCGTTGTTCATGATGTTCGCATTGCCCTCTGTCGCCCCGTAGAATTCGCCCACTTTCGCTATATTGAAGCGTTCGACGAAGCGTGTCCAAATCTGCGGCCGCAGACCATTGCCAAAGACCATGCGCACCTGATGCTGGCGATCATGCTGCGCCGGCGGCGTGGCCAATATGTAGCGGGCCATCTCGCCAATGTATTGGCCAATCTGTAGAGAGTGGACAGGCAGGTGAGCTACTGAGCTACTTGGGAAATCTTTTGTACTCTGCTCACCGTGCAATTGAAACGTGCGCAGTCCGCAAAGTAGCCGGAGGCACTGAACTTCTTGCGGATAACCACGGTGGAGCCGAAGAGCAGCGCCTGGCCCATGCTCATGATGCCACCAGCCGTGTGGTAGAGCGGCAGCGGGGTATAGAACACATCGTTCTCCCGGAAGCCTAAGGTATAGTGGATACCAGCGGCTATAAAGAAATAACTGGAAGACGAGGATTAGCCTAGCATACTTTATACTCTATAGCTGAAGAGTGGGCTTATATTGAGATCGAGATCGGCTTACCGTGAGTGCGTGATGACCGCTGCCTTGGGCAATCCCGTAGTGCCCGATGTGTAGATATAAACGAGCTTGTCCTGATGATCAGCCCGGCACGCGCCGGCAGCAACCTTGTCCTTGGCCGCCGATTCGAGCAGTGTGTTCAGTTGCTGGGCCAGGCCTTGGCTAAGACCTTCGTGACTCTCCATGCTATTTGTGTCGTCGTTGTACTGATACAGCGCCACATGGGCGGGCAAATCCTTGGCGATATCCATGACAGCCGATCTGTAGCTAGCGCCATATATAAGCGCCGTACAGTTGCCCACCTTGATGCTGTGCTGCAGGGAGGCGCCGCGCAGATTCGTGTTGATGAGCGGCGTAATGATGCCGACCTTGGAGAGACCCAGCCAGGTGGCCACGAACTCGGCGCGATTCTCTAGCAGCAGCCCGACGACATCACCCTTCTTATAGCCGTGACTGTGGAAAACGTTGGCAACGCGATTCGCATGCTCGTTCAGCTGCCGGAACGTCCATTTCTGCGACTCGCTGACAATGGCCAGCTTGTCCGGATGCCGGGCCACGTTCGCCTCGAATACGTCGCCCACATTGAGATTCTTCCGCTCCAGCCGCTTGATGAACAGCAGGACACGTATGTAGGCGATGAGAGCACTGCAAAGGGAACCAGGTGAGTCTTGTGGCAGACCAACTGCCTCCCAGATGCGCTTACGTGGTGTCGCGTGGACCCGTCACAGCCGCTATGTAGAACCAGCGCCAGCCTGGCTTCACCAGCAGCAGCACCACCAGGCTGCCATAGCCCGCCGCCACGCCGTACCAGGCGCCCTCGTGATACCAGACCAGAGCTGTGATTGCGGTCAGAAGGGCTGTCAAGAGGATTAGGGTGAACCAGCTGCACCAGGTGCTCTTCTTCCTCTCGGAATCAGCTCTGGCTGCACCCATGCTGATCTGCACCTCCTTGGGGCTTGTCTGAAGGGTAAAGAAATTGCGTCTATGTAGTCGAACAGGCAGTTGGAGTATCCGAAAGTAAAAGTTAATGAATCTCATCCTTAATTAATTAATGGAAAGTCAGCTTAATGTGTTGACTTGTTTAGCATGGGGTAACTAAAGCTTAGCATCAATTTTTAATAAGCAAAATCTTCTGTGATCCCAATTCGTTGAGGTCTCGATCTCTACAGCCTTTAAGGTCAAGACAATCAAGTTTGCATATGTTGACGATATAACCGCAACAATTCAGCACAAAGCTCGATTGCATAACCTGAAACTGAAGAAGACGAAAGTCTACTCATGAATATATATAAATAATGCAAACGAAAATTATACAAGCACGGGTATATAAGAATATACGAACAGTAAGAGAAGCCAATATATAATTCGAGCGACGAAGAATAGCTTCCCCTAGGGCTGCAGCAGTTAGGCCAGTTTGTAACTGCTATTTCAATATATCTTCTTCTTCCTTCCTGTTTCCTGGCTTCCCTAATAACATCCTTCGTTGTCCATCCTTTCCTCTCCTTTAGTGGCCTTCTCCCTAGTTCCCTATTCGCTTGCTCAATATTTCCTTGAACATCTCTCTCTGTCCATCTCCTTCTTAAAATTCCCCCCATACCCTTATAGAATATCCTTTTTTCTCATCGCCATTTTCTCTAATCGTCACATGCCCCTTTCATACCTATCTGCCCGCCCGTCCTGCTTCCGTTTCAGCCAATTGCCAGTTGGCTAATTTGCACAACAAATGCCCAGCTCGTTTGCATAATTATTTAAACAGTTAGCGCTTTATTCGCACAAATCGTTAATTTTTTTAGCAAATATAAAAATATTGTTCCCTCGACTCGTTAATTATCAAATCGGTGGCCGATGCGACGCTCGATCTCTTTGAAATGCATCATTGCCTTGCTCTGGGCATCGGCTGCCAGCTTATTCGACAGTCGTATCAGAAGGCAAATGGTCAGGGCCGCCGTCAGACCGACCAAGTAGAAAAGTACCTGAATTCGGGAGGCGGTGCCTTGAGTTGATTATATGGCTGATGTTGAGCTATGTGCGCGTTACCTTGTGCCAGATATTCAGCTGTATGGCGGCAGGCGGCTCCTTCCCTTCCTCAGCTATTCGCACGCTCTCGGTGCTTTGCATCATGGTCTCCAAATATTTATTTGCCTGACTTTTGAACTTTTTCACGTTGCCCGATTCTGAGCATAAGGCATTTGGCTACAGTCTAAGCTATGTTTCGAACAATTTCGGAACGTTTGATGTTTGGCTCTATGCTAGGGGTATCTACGTGCTCATATGCACAGCTCTATCTATAGTAGATTACGTAAGAAATTCTCTGTCTAGCTCTTATCCACGGATCTATTAACACTAATTTGAATCCCCCAAACTCCATACCTATGCGGATATAATTTCAATGACTTTTTAAGACTCGAGCGCTAACTATTTGTTCTTTATCTGACGCCGATCACTCCGCAGCACATCTATAAAACTAAACACTTGACTTCCTCATAAAAGACTCGCCAAATTCCATAGAGTTCCTTAAGCCAGATTGGGCTAACTCTGCTCCATCAGCGAGTGCTTATTAAGCAAAGATCTTGAGTACATTTTTACCTGAAACTGTGAAGCAGTCGCCGAAACTGCAGCCGTCACACATTTATTATAAATAAGAAGAAGAAGAAGTAAAGCTGATTCTGTCAACAAGCTGAATGTTGACCCACGCCATGGACTTGACTTTCAAGCCCAGTGAGCCATACAATTTACTGGCTTCAAACTGAGATGCGACTGAAACGTGTTTCCAAAATCCCAAAGCCGCCATCTAGGTAATATAAGATCGATGTGTATCTAGCCTGGGGCGACGGCATATATACATATAGCTATATCGGTCGGCACCATTAAGAGCCAGCGAAAACAACACAGCATTCAACACAAAAGTGTGCGTGGTGAGTGGACTTAACGCGGGAGATACCCTGTAAAAAGCCATGCTAGGGCCTTTTATGAGGCTGAGATAGAATCTTTCTCTCGATATCTTTATATGGTAAGAGTTCCTCTCCTCCTCTTGCTTTCTAATTTTTAATTGAGAAAAGATTTATAAGTAACATTAATGTACTTTTAATGTATTCCCTTTGCTCCATTTGAAACACAGAGTAAGTTATTCAGCTTCGCTCTAGTTGAACAAACTCGTTTGCCCCAAAAATTCCCTTGAAGAGCATCCGAAATGAAAACTGGTTTTGTATATTTTAATGTTTTTGTTGTTGTCTTTGTTTTAGCTTTTTGTAGCGCAAAGCAAAACTGACTGCAGATCGCCCAAAAAAAAGAAGAAAAAGAAAAGAGTTAATAATATATCTATAGGTTATAATTTACCTGCGTGGAGTTCAAGGCTGTCGTACCTTGGCCAGGGGCAACAGCATCGTTCATGTTGGCTTCGTAATGTCGGCCAGCCAATAAGAGGCGCTTAACAGAGGCTTAACAGCGCTGATAACAGTGTTGATTAACGGCTGCTGTGGGCTGCGGGTAATTAAGTTGGAAGTGGTTACTTTTTTGTTGCTCGTTTTCGAATTTCTTTTGTCTTTCTTTGGCTTTTTTTTTTGCTTTCAAAATGAAATCGCGGGTAATTAGAGACGAGTGCGCTGTGAATTGCAATTGTGCCTGAACTGACATAAAGAAATATGGCTTTTCCCCTTCCCCCTTGCAGCACTTGTGGTTGGGCATTGGAGGCTGTGCTTGGGGCCTTTTCTATTTTGGGTGTGCGTGTGTGGAAGGTGTGTATGGCTCAAGGTAAGCTCAATTTTTGGTCTGGCTTTCGGCTATTGTGAATTGTGGTTGCCGCGCGCCCGTCAAATGTGTGACGGTAATTGTTAAACTATTTTTTTTTCTCTCTGCATAAGCGGATGCAATTCAAGCACCTCGTCAAATGGCTTACAGACGGCAAGTAAACTTGAATGCAAATTAAATATAATTAAATGGGGTTTTTATGGTTCGTAATGTACTCAAGTAACTTTGTGCGGCATTGGAATGGAGCTATCCGGTCTTCTACTTTATTTCCTCAAATCATCTGCCCTGCCTTAACGGCTTTTATTTTCATTCACAGTTTCACCTTATTATTATTATTATTATTTTTATATATTTCATATTTTTATACCATTCCCATTGCATTCTATTATTCCTCTGTAGGTCATAATTTTGCTTTGAAGTAATTTAAGTCTACGCTTCATATATAAATGGCCTCAACAATCTCCATTTGCTTCTCTATAATAATCATAAGTCTTCAAGCAAATTACTGCGCACAAGCTACAAGAACAACACCAGCTAAATCATGCATGTTGACTTAAAAGTTTGCCAAGACGCAGGCAAACGTGCAACTCTCGTTGTTGCCGGAGCATTGTTTCCTCGTTGCAGCTGCCATGTTAATTGCGAGGCCCAAATCGCAGATCCATCAACAACCGCCTCGACAGCCTTCACACTATGACTACGATAATGATGATTATGCCGAGGCTGATGATGACGATGCGGCATCTTCACTTTCACTGAACTTTTCTTTTCCACTTGTTTTCCCATTTCCCACTTTTGTACTACAAGTATGCACCTGATTTGGGGCAAGCAAACGTTGTCGAGAACTGAACTCTTGATATAGAAACGATTCTCACAGATTTTGCAGAAACCGATTTCGCAAATTTCATTTACCAGCTGTGGTACGCACTCGTGCCCTCGCTTTGCACATGCAAATTTCGTTTGTTTTTTCGCTGATGATTACCGCCGAAAGCAGTTACGATTGCATCTCTTCGATTGCTATCGTTTTACCGGTCGCGTCTTTAGGCCAACAGCTCAGCTCGTCAACTGCGCCGAACTGAGCCATTGCCCGAGCTCAGACCGATGGCTTCTACTGTCAGCACGCGCTGCCGGCGTCCGCAGCGAAGTCGGCGTCAGCGTTCGCAACAGGTTGATACAATGCTAACCCGGCCACACAGC
>JABVZY010000002.1:13712865-13726184 GCA_020883555.1 Drosophila nannoptera
CGAGACGGGGCTGGGTATGCGAGAAGAGCGCGCCGAACTCAGCTCGGAGCACAGTGTGGACATCATAGCATTCGTGGGCGTCTCCAGCGGTGCACGTGACTGCGTCTGCGCGGGTGCGCTCTGCGGTCGACTCAACGGTGAGGCGACGAATCCAACACTACGCGCCGGACTCATGGACGGATGACCTTCTATACGGCGGCCATATTGCCGTGGTCGCTGTTCCAGCTGCTCACTGACAGCACGCGCTGTACGCTGTTCGTTCAGCAGCAGATTGTCGAAAATCTGTGCTTCAGTGAGCATTTGTAGAGCACGCTCCTGGCCCGGTTGACTATCGCTCAGGGAGAAGCTACGCCGCAACTCGCTGACTGTCGACGCCTCACAGCTTGGCAACTGCACGAGCAGCGCGGCTGCATGAGGCGCCACCACGTCGTCGCCTTCTTCTTCTGTTTGCTGCTTCTCTCGCATCTTCTGCTCGTCCATTGCAATGCTGGCTTTGGTTACGTCAGCTTGTTGCATGGCGCGTCGCATCGATTGACGCCGCCAAACATCTACCTGGTTCTCCGCTACAGCGCCTGATTCCAGTGATGTATTCGAGACAGCTGGACGAACAAAAAAACAAATTTCAAAATGAATTACTAGCTGAAATGCGCTAATTGCTATGAAGTTCAAAGATACCAATTTTATTTTTTACTCGACTTTCACTAACTGGCAACAACTCCAGTTCTTAATTGACGAGAAAAGTAGTTCAAGCAAACGAGTTTGTCCACATTTAATTACTATATTCAAATTTAATGGGTCTAATCAACTTTATTCAGTCACATTGAGATCTTCGGACATGCTATACCCTTGTGCAGGGCGTTTTAATTTATTCAGCAGATATTTAAACACGAATAACATGAAAACGTTATAGACATGTATTGTCTCTCTTTCAGCCTAATGAAACTTGACATCGTTTTTCTATTTCGCAAGGGGAGTACCTAGATATGCGGGTCAATGCCAGTATATTTATCAAATCATTATAGTTCATATAAGAACTGTTGCTCGAAAACGTTATGCTTTAATGAAAGACTGAAAAATATATATATATATATATAATTGTACAGAGTTATATAAAGTTGACTTCGGCTGCGATTATTAAAGGTGCTACATTTGCTACATTTTTTACGCTACACTCAATCATTTTTAATTTATTCTGAAGCTATATTTTTGCGTAAATGGGGAAATAAATTCAAAAATAAATAGTTAAGACTTACTCACTCGCTTGATGCATTACTTCGAAAGAAAAAACAAGCGCAGCAAAGTTAAATTAATCCTGTCTCTGTCTGAGCTCTAAATCTCATAAAAGTCATTACCCACGCTCAAGCTCGCTTTAGCTATAATGCATTTTGTTCTATTCTTAGATTGATTATCAATTAAGAGTTCCCCAAATGAATCATTCAAGCAAACTCTTGAGTTTTCTTAAAATGACACATTTCTTTGCAGTTGCGTCGGAGTAAAAATAGTTACCTGTATTGCTTGTTGGCGTTAGACCGCAGCTGAAGGTCTTTCTCATCTGATTGCCACGATGAAATTCCGCATCTGCAGGTGTATGCGCCTCCTCAGATAACTGCTTATGCTGCTTCCGCTTGCGACTCAGAGGCAGGGTGCTTGTGCGTGACTCTCGTGTCAAATTGGAGTGACCACTAGGTGGAATGGCCAGTGGGTCCTCTTTGTCTAGCTCCTCCAGATAATTGTCTAGATCCATGAGGTAGACCTCAACCTTGTCGTCATCTGAGGATGGAGTGTCGCAGGTAGAGTTTCCGTTGCCATTAAGCTGCGATGCGCCATGCACATCAAGTATGGCATCCAACTCGTTCAGTACGCTGAGCGCCTCGTCCGGCACAACCGCTGACAGTTTGATTGGTGTACTAAGCGGGGGTTCCTGACTTACGTCACAGAATGCGTCTCTATCGTTGTCCACAGATAGATTCATCTTAAAGTTGATTGAATGCGAGGAAGGATTGAATGACTGAGGTTGTTGGTTAAAGTTTTGCGGCATTTGTTGTATCTCAATTAAATCCTCATCACTTGGTTCGTCGTCGTAATAATCGCAAGCCTGTTTCATCGATTCGCTAGATAAACTATGCGATAATCCATATCGTTCAGGCTCTCGTAATGACTCTTTCTGCTGTTCTTGTCGTTGTTGGCGTTGTTCTTGTTGCACTTGCTGTTGTTGTTTACGTTTCTCTTTAGTAGTTCCCGTTGCTGGCAAACTTGCGTAGGCGTTTGAATTGCGCTTGAATTCCCGGCCCGATGCTTGCTCTTTGTCGTTCATTTTGCTCGCATTGCCGTTCAGCTGTTCTCTGGTTCAGTGCTGGAAAACGTGCAATGAACTCCTGTAATGAAGCCAAATCGACACAGTGTTGGTCAGTAACAATTTGCTATAGGTCAGGTTTTACAAGTTCTGCTAGAGATGAGACTCTGTGTGTAAACAGTGATCTATTGTCTTATATCGTTCGATATTTATACTGAACGAATAACTTGTAAACTAGAGATGCAATCCTTAAAAGTGGAGCAAAGAGCCCATGTTTCATTTTGCGTGCAATCAAAAAGCAATAGATCTAGTCAATAACGGCTGCGGCAGGTCAGGTTTTTTCCTTGCAAGTTATATTAAATACCAGAAGTATTGACTGTTTCAGCTGGAACAACAATAGCAACAGCTGAAAGCTATTTAACAACATCGACTATTGCAATAAGTGTAATATGATGAGAAAAACAATTGCAATGCAAACAGAATTCATTCATAAAGAGTTTAAGAGTTTCATACCTAAAGTTAAATAGTATAATTTATTGAGTTGCGACTGCGACTCGCGATAGATTACAGGCACGGCTAAAAAATCGGCATCTCAGGTATTAACACTTGAACGCCCGATTGGCAGTTTTTAATTTAAATTGTTCTCTTTGCATGATAGCTAAGTGCAATCAAATGCAAACAAGCGCGTGCTCCCCGTTAAATGATTTGTTTGCACGTGAGTGGACCCTGGCGACAGGTAGACATACAAACAGCTGTCCATAAAATACGACAGCCGTAAATAGCTAAAGCAAAAATGAAAAAGGGGAAAAAATGAAATAAAAAGTAGAAGTAAAAAAAGCAGCGCTACGCGTGTTCATTCAACTGATCAGGTGAATGTACTTCCTCTTAATAACTTTTCATGCACGATATGTATAGGTAAATATACATTTTTATAGCACACATGTATATACAGTATTTTGATACTGATACTTGGTTAAAAGGGAGTGGTATATCTCCGGTTGTGCCCAAATCAACAAGCTACGTTCACTGCTATATGTTTTGATACACATATACATAAACATATATAAATATAAATCTGTAGTTGTGACTGTCTAGATCGCAATCGTTGGCACGTTACCTCGATTAAAGCAAATGTCTTCTCTTAGCAGCAGCAACCGCAGCAGAGAGCTAAAATACAAGAGCTGCGAGTCTGGTTTTCTTGTCGTTTCACTTTATTTCGTATATAGCCGTGACCTTCTCAGAGTTTTTGTCGCTGCCAGTGTGGCCATAAAGTTTTAACATACAACAAAGTGTGGCTGCAAAACAGATCACAGAGATCTCAGCTTTAAAAGCAGAAATGCAGTGAGACCTTTTGTGCAAACCTACCCTGTTTAAGCTAATAGAATCAACCAGCAGCTGTTTATTAATTGTTGACTCAAGAGGTCAAATTATTTAGCGAACAGCTGCCATTGATCGCGAATTCACATACAAAGTTGCACCCGTTTATCATCACTGTCACTCCATTGTGGCTATATTCTCGATCTCTCTCTCTCTCTCTCTTCCCTCACCCCCCCCCCCTCCCCCACCCTCACACACACACACACACAACCACCACCGCCAACCACCACCACCACCCCACCAACGTAAACACAGGTTGGCACTACATGCCGTTAAATTTCGCTCCTGATTTGTACGGGAACGCGAATACCAAAACAAAATATCGAGTAACAGTAAGCAAAGAAATAAGTAATTAGTGCTGCCACACGAAAAACATTAACAGAATATGGTATATGGAGGCACTTGACCTTCATGCGAAAATTGTCAACACTGCAAGCCTAAGCTGCAACTTGTTTCTCTTTCGTTATTGTTGCAAAAATGCCATAGCCAATTGCAATTTACAATGAAATTGACATTCATCAAAAATCAAATAAAACTAGTTAATCAACGTGTTGAGACGAAGCGATTAAAACACACACATATATACATATACAATATACAAGCATTCAACAGAGGCATTCACAAGCTGATGTAGGCATCGAGAAAGAGCGGGAGAGAGACTACGCGCAAACACACCTCAAAATGATCAAGATGCTCAGAGCATGTTCCCATTTTTGGTTTTTTATAGCTAGCGTATAAAGTAAAAACTATTTGAATAAATATTCAACTATCTAAAGAAATTATTTTCGAAGTATTAGCAAATAATTACAAAAAACTGTGGTTTCTCGATTAAAATGGGAAATTGACGTGGTCTTACGTGTGAGAAAATATACCTAGCTGGCAAATCTCTGCCCATTGAACAAGATTGAGAGATAATACCTTAACAAACCACTAACACATTACATTTTATAAAGAGCATACACACTTTCCTCATTTTTACTTTTTTATTTAGACTGCACTGCGTGTTGCTGCTGTAACAACAACAAACTGACAAAGTTTTATTCAACTATTTAGCAGTGTATGAATGTGTGTTGGTGTACAACAAAACTGGTATAAGATAAAAATGAGAGTCTGTTATTATTATGCTTAAAAAATAGCAAAATGCATGCCTTACACGTTTTTTATGTTATTTTCATTTAATGGACCACTACAAGCAGTGACCGTTGTTAGAGAGTAACTGAAACAGAATCAGAAAAAGAGAGTCGCAAAAGAGAGGGCGGGTGATATAAACTGCATGCATGAGTAATGGAGCAGCGACGCTGGCAGCAATTTGATGTTTCGTATTGCAATTGCAATTAAGATCAATATTTAAGTAATGCACCGGGTCGCAATGTGTGCTGGCCGCATTTGCCAATGGCTAAACACAAAACGAAAAACTGAAAAATGTACAACCACTAATACTAGCGCACACACATCAAATACAACTGAATGTAGAACTACGAGATGGCAAATTTATTCTTTATTTACATACATTCATATGTATGCCGTCTTTATAACGGGAATCGCTTCCCAACTACTGCGTTGTTGAAATAATTTTTACAAAACAAGCACCACACTCACACAAACGTATCACTATAGTCACAAACGCTGAGCGCACAGCAATGAACGCGTCCCAATTATACGAAATATAACTGTTCTTATGGCAACCAAAAAAGCACAACGAAAAGCAAATCTGCTGAGCTTAGCTTTTTTCTTCGTATTTCTGGGCGCAAGTTTTGCAATTTTTGGGGAATACCTTGGACATTGGTCATACTGTGGTATGGGATAGCGCCACCTAATTCTTGAACAAAAAAAAAAATTTGTGAAACCAGTTAACTTCGGATCCTCAATTAAGCAAGAGTTGAATACACATAAACACAAACGCGTATGCCGATACCGAGATACGTGTCGTAGAATAGAGTATATATATGCATATGTGTGTGTATCGTGCTTATTTCGAAACGAAAAATCATAGCCAGTACACAAACTTCTGAAGATTTTTTCGTGGCGTGAATTTACGAAATGTATCAAGAGTAACAGGCACGACCAATCTCACAAATACAAATGTAATGGAAAGGAGAGCGCGTTGGCGTTGTTTCTTCTGCTGGTGCTGCTTCTTCTGCTTCTTCTTGCCACACAATCACAATGTTGCACTCTAACTCTCACTCACTATCTCGCTTGCGCTCGCATAGTTAGTAGCAGCAGTTAGCATAATGCACACACGCTTACAAATGTCTACATAATTTAATACTCACACATGCACTCGCAAACGAACGCGCGTACTTGTATCTTTTATCTTGTTTTTATTTCTTTTCTAAAATTATCTGCCACAATTTTTGCGCTGCTGTTGCGCACAGAACGTACAAACTTAAGTTTAACAAAACAAAATATTTATCGTTCGCTTTTATAAATCATTTCAGGATCGGACAGCGCGAGACACGTTCACCTCATCTAGAAACAGCCAACTGAGAAGTTTGAGAAACATATATAACAGCCATATAACAGCTACTATAACAATACTAGCGCCCGTAGTACAGCTAAATGTAACATAAATTATGTTAATAAACAGTGCGCTGTTACTAAAACTGTTAACGAAGTTCATAATTATCGATATTGTTATATATTTTTGACTTAACAGTGTTCATGAGATATATATGAAAAAATTATTTCATATTTATATATAATAATTATTTCATAACATGCCAATTGAAACAAAGAATTCTCAATATTTAAATGATAAATGAATTGATCAACTCAATCAAATTTACAACAATATCTATTTCCACACTATTCAGTAGATCGATACTCCCATTAAATAACGACTTAAATCGATTACAGTTGTGAAGACGGTAACATTATAGCAAAATGTTAAAGTGTGGCCGCTCTAATACGGCAGCTGTTTAAGCCATTCTCAGGCACATAAAATTGAACAAAAATAAGATGGAATTGGAGGGTTCGGAATTGGGCACCAAGGAATACTGGGAAACCAGCTACACAAGGGAAATTAAAAACTACAAAAGTCACGGTGATGTGGGTGAAATTTGGTTTGATGAAGATTCCCAACAGCGGATCATTGACTGGCTAATGAAACAAGAAAATCTTAACAAAAAAATAGCACGTGTACTGGACTTGGGTTGTGGCAACGGAATGTTCCTGATCGCTCTTGCAAACGAGGGATTCACACAACTCACAGGTGTTGACTTTTCAGCCAAGGCAATTGAACTGGCGCAGGGTATAGCCAAGGATCAAGCGCTAAACATTAACTACGAGATCGCGGACTTGACCCAAAATGAACCACATACACTGGGTACATATAACATAGTTCACGATAAGGGTACCTACGATGCAGTCAGCCTGTGCCCAGACAATCCGAAAGAGAAACGTACAACATATATGGCCACAGTTGTGAAATTGCTGCATGACAAGAACAGCCTGTTTATAATAACCTCCTGCAACTGGACAGAAGAAGAGTTGCTTCAGAGCTTCGAGCAGTTATTTGTCAAACACTGTACCATACCCACGCCTACCTTCAAGTTCGGCGGAAAGGTTGGCAATGTAGTCACATCTGTAGTATTTAAAAGAAGACAAAATTGAAAAAATCGGTGTTTTCAAAAATATGGAATAAGGGGTACTTCTAACATTTATGTAGACGTATTTATTGATGAATTCAATCTGATCTTTGTATACTGCAATAAATCCGTGACCCTTTAATACAATTTATAACAATAAATAGACAGCTATGCGCTTTCGGCATAGCCGGCATAGCCCTCATGACGGCAGGCTGAATAGATGCGAATTGTAAATACATTTCAACTATTTTGCAATGATATGCATATTGAAAAACGTGATTCTAATGGTCTAGAGCTAACAAGCACTTAATAATACAATTTGGCTGATAAATACTCTGCCTGGGTTCACATATAATTTAAAAAACAATTTGTCACAGTTCTTCCGATACACATATAAATGTAGGTATTTCAGTTACTCTATCTTACCGCGCGACCATATTATTTAAAACGGTAAACAGTTGACACTATTTAAAGAAGAAAAAACAATTCACAATACGCTTACATATTCGATAACCAGACGTTAGTAACATTTTAGAAGTGCGTTTACTACCAGTTTATTAACGATAAACAGCTGATAGACGCAACCTCCACCGCCGCGCACTCAGCCAACATAGTTGAATGGGCGGCACAAGTACATAGTAGACATTCATTAAGCTATGATCTTTGAGTTAAGAATAACCAGCATTCAGGACAGGAAAGTGCGCACAAATCCTTTAATTTCTGTCCGGCACACTGGACAAGTCGCCACGTTGGGCGCACACTGGTTGCAGGTGGCTACAAAGACCAATCTATATTAGTAGTGCATTCTTTAGAGAATTGCAAGAAGACGACATACCCAAATGACCACATGGCAAGAATACAACAGCAACTTCCTCGTCCAGACACACCTTGCAGAGACGTGCATCCTTCAGCAGTCGATTCTCCTCCTCCAGAGAGAGATTACCATTTCGAGTTGAGCTACAAACTATCGTCGTGGACTTTTGTTTAGTATTTGCCTCAGCTGCTGATCCCTCTGCTATTTTTGGTTTGGATGGCTCATCACGCGCAGTTGGCGTGGCCGGGTTATCTGCTGGCACGTTTACCTCCAGCGCGGCACTATCACCGCCTGGTTCGAATATGGCATTCAGCAAATCATCCAGGGTATCGTAGGCACAGCCCGAACTGGAAAGCTTACGAGCAATAGTACTGCGCACTACTCCCACATCAATGCCCAGTGCTAGGGCTGCGCAAGCCGGCGCCGAAGACATTGCCGTGCCAATACTGTTAGGCATCGCAGGTGCGGTCGCAGCCGTGGGTGAAGCGGCAGCGGCTTCACGTACCTGCCGCACAAACTGCGGACCCTTAGCGAGCAACACGTACTGGCATTTAGGCGACCATTTGGCGTGCTCGTGCCAAGGCTCGTCCTCCTTCTCCCACGAGCGCAGACCAATGTTACAGTGAAAACAGCGTACCTGATCATCGATCTTATGATAGTATAGTCCTGCCTGAGCCAATGCCTCTGCTGATTGTATGTTAGGAATGGGCCAATTGGCAAATGTGCGTAGTCGAGCATCTATACAAGCATATTGCGGTCGCTGCGGGGTAGTAGTGGGGTGTATGCCAATCTCTTCCAGGTCTTTACCGGAAAATTCAATCAATGGACCCATTTGCACACGCGGACAATTGGGAAAAAAACGTCGATGCTCGTCGAAGGCATTGTCGTCCTTTTCCCATTTAGCAATAACGCCTTTGCACCACACGCATCTCACTTGATCTGATTGATTTAGATAATAGAAACCTGCTTTTGCCAAGGCCTGTGGTGTGATGTTTGGATTCTGCAAAAATATGAGCACGATTTAGGAGTCAGTTAATAATTATCCTCTAAATTAATACAAACAGGCCAATTCTTGAAAGTTGCCAATCGATTGGCCTCTATTAATAGATCCGGGTAAGCGTACTGTCCCTGTTGTGATCCACCGCTATCGACCATGTTATTGCCTTCGCGATCATTGCTGTCATAAACGGATGGCAAGGGTACATTTCCACAGTGATTGGGTGCCAAAACCATCGAGCAAATAGGCGAAGCGCGACGATGTCGCTCGTCCACCTGATCGCCGTACTCCCAATGATCAATTCGCATATGACACCAATTGCACTCCACCTCTAACCAATTGCCTGTTGCGAAGAAACCGTTTTTTGCCAAATCATCGACCTGAACAGGGACAGGGGCATTTGCGGGCCACTGAGCAAATGTCCTAATTCGTTCACTCTCGCATTCTAGCCTACGTTCGGTCATGATTATGTGCTGTTAATTGCGAATTGCAATGGGTATCCCGAATTTCCTTTTTAGCTCTTTTATCTATGTAATTATGCAATTTTCTATCTACAGTTTAATAATAGAGCTTAAATCACGAAACGCAGATGCGAAAATAAAGTTTATTGATTCCACGCCAGTGTGACCGTTTCACATTACTTACATGAATGTATTTAATAGAGTATTGAGGATTTTGTGACATCTGACTGCTATTTTATATTGTTACTTGGAATAGCCCGAAATAACACTACGAATATAAACTGTTCCGTTTTAAATTAGGTTTAATTAGAGTTTTCTAACATATCAGAGAAAATAAAATTATTTTATTATTACAAATTAAGATTGACTAATATTTTTGGTATTTACGCCCACTTCTGACATGGTCACATACCGTACCAATCATTTCAGTTCAATATACTATTACTTATTTCACTTTAAGCTTTTAAAACACAGTAAGAATAGACAATATTTTACTCTTCAACGTACTCATTTTATTGAAAGAATCACTTAGAAAGACTTGCTCCTTAAAAATGTGTAAGCCAATTGCAAAACACACGCAGTGCGTCCACACCAAGTGGCTTGGGGTACTTCTTACTGGAAGTAGGTCCTGGGTTTTCTGTAGGAGAACAGCTTCCTGTTACCCTTATGGTGAACACGTTGTACCAATGGGAACTTGATCTTAGAATCGTGGAACTGCTTAACGTGCACACGACGCGTCTTGGACGCTGGGATCGATTCCACCTTGATGATTTGGATGGAATGGGCACGAGCACGATGACGGGCGCCCATGTCACGGTAACATTGTGTAACAGCACCACCCACAGTTAAATCACGGTACTCGCGGTACATGTTGTGTGTGCCCGATCGGGAATCGTAACGCAACCAGATGCCGAAGTTCTTGATCTTAATCGGCGATGTTTCATACACTTGTTTAAGGGAAACAATTTCTCCGGTGGTCTTCTTGAACTTCTTCAACTGGCGCAGGAAATACCAGAAACGGGATTTGGCGACAATATTGTCCGGAGCAAATATGCGCATCTTGTACAGAGGCGTTTGTGGCTCCTTCTCGCTTGGCAGCTTGCGGCCAACGACTTCGTATTCCTTCAACTGCAAGCATAGAAAAACGTTAACATGAATTAACTTTTTTTTTTGTAAACATGTGTTGGCTGGCGGTCAATCGCACACAATCATATATACAAACAAACACATGGACAATCTTTGTTGTTATTTTTATAGGTTATGTTCGTAGTCAAGTTAACTGAAAATTCAAGATTATATGGGTACCCTAACATAGGTATAACTCATTAAATACTTCAACAACTTTAAATTCGAACATTTTAACTATTGAACCACTTCCAAACGGAAATTTCCTAGAAATCACAACGGCAGACCCGCACATAGTGCAGCTGTCATGCCATACTTATGCACTTTGTACACATTTAACGCCCTTTCTTATAAAGTCTGAGCTGCAATTGTTATGCTATATGTTTGACTGCTCGCTGTACACATTTTCAACACATTTGAGACTAGTTATTGTTTATTTTTTTAAATACTAACCAATCCCTTGGCTTTCATGATGACGGTTCACGCGAAAAAGGAAACGGAAAGAGATGTCAATATGCAAATTACACTGAACTGAAAATATTAACGCAGTGTTGTAATCGCTTTTTATTGCGTAGCGTTGATTTTGGACAGTCACCTCAGCGTGTTATGTAGTGCTATCGAAGCATTGCACATCGCTAGGCTACTGCGCGTGTTCAATGGCTGCGAACGTCGATAAAGTTGCTAAAAATTTGGTTTTTACGCGTTATTTCAACTGCAATAATAGTAGATACAGTAATTGTATAAAATACTGTTAGTGTATGCAATTAATAGCCAATGGCGCAAACCGCCGAGATAAGAAAAAAGTGAACTCAAATCCTAAGCCCACCAATTGAGAGAAAAAAGCAAAAGCGCAATGTGAGACGTGCAAAAAAAATTTTCCTATATTGATATTGTAAAGCAGCGGTACAAAATTTGTTTGCGGTAAGCAAATACGCATAATTGTGAAATCCAAGCGGGCATTACGCAGCCAAATGCAGAAATATATATTAGAAAATAAAGCAAAAATTGTATAAGCACTGTGACAACGTCTGGCCAATCCACATACAAGAAGGTAGATGGACAGAGCACAGGGCAAGGGGTGTTGTTCTTGTTAAGAAAAACGCGCGGCCGCCGCTCCGCTGGGCGCTCCATAGCCGTGCTTCGCTCAGTTGTGCAGCGAGCGTCCGTGCCGTCGGTTGTGGTGACTTCTCGCTGTGTATATTTGTTTGCGCGCGTAAATATTGCTGCGTGTCCCGCCCCGGCAGCTGCCACATCGAGCAGGTAAGAGATGCGTGCATAATGATTAAGAAAATATTATAATTTACCTGGATGAAGGAGATATGGTGCGAATTTGTTTAACGCATAGAATGTTAAGTAAAATTTGGTAATTTATTTTTAGACGTTTTGCTTTTGCTTTTTACTTCCCCCTTCGCCTCCGCAACAGATTTTGCGCAATTTATTTTGGTATTTTCAATTATCCACCTCTACTTTACGTGCGCAATTCACTCGGTACCAGGGCTGGCAAATAAACAGACATAGTGAATGAATTGAAAGAATTTTTTTCGGCTTCTCTTTGGTTTTTCTGTTGCTTCCATTTCCTGTTTTCTGTTTTGTACAATTTGCGCGTATTAAACAAATTATATTATGCAGTAGTAAATTTAGAAGTATTTTTTGTTTCTACTTTTGAATAGACAGCTGCAAAGAGAAGCGCATCTTAATAAACAGTAAATACAACGTCGCTGAACGGCATGCAAAGGTAAATAAATTATTCGATTAAGATTTATCGATAGCGTTTTGATAACGTTTGTTTTTGTTATGCTATCGTCATGGCAGCACATAAATGCAAAAAGATGTTGAAAACATTAGAGCAGCAACAAAGAAAGAGTACGCCTAACAATGAGCCCCATGCGAGTGGGATCGAAACGACGCCGGCAGCAAGTGAAGAAGATGATATTGAAGACCACAATAAAGTGTTCGAGCTGGAAAAGAAGAAGAAAAGCAACAACAGTCCGCTACGGGAGCTTAATTTTAAAAATGTAACTGAGCAACTTGATCTCCGCTCTCCAATAGAGAATGGACGAAACGCAGGGGAGATGGAAGGCAGTGAAGAGAACAATTCAGATTTGTATAAAATTCCTATATGTGTGGATCAATCGGTTGAGCAACCCGGTGAAGATTTTGTCAATTCTGAATGCATAGAGGACAAGAAATCTATTGAGGATGCAGGTTCTCAAGAGAAACCGTCCACATCGAGTGATGCCCATAAGTCCTCAACTGACATCAAAATCGAGAAGGCAAGTCCTATACCCGCTGTCGTGGTAAATGATGATGATCGTCATGAACCTTTCTCACCGGGCGGGAAACCGTGTACTTCAGTTAATGAACAGAATGAGGACATTGCGATAGACACACATGCGAATCGATTAAATGCAGAATCTGCTCCATTGGGTAATGTAAAGGTTGAAAGCGAAAGCCCGTTACCTTTATGTAATTCAGATGAAAGCTTTATCGAACAAGGAACTTCCAGGCTCGAGAGCTGTCAATGTGAGGAAAACATCGTAAACGAAATCTCGTCGCCTGCTTTAAAAGCCGTTGGAAAAAGTTTGTCACAAGATGTGAACGTTTGTCCAGCAATAAATGTAGTTGAGAAATCACCTCTGCGTGTTGAGATAGATGAGGAAGATAG
>JABVZY010000002.1:13735325-13747597 GCA_020883555.1 Drosophila nannoptera
TTTGAGTTGCTCTCAATTGGTCATGTTTTATATTTAAACAATTAGTGGCTGTATCGAAGGGGTGCTTAGGAGGTCTTCAACAGTTCCAGAATCGGAGGGGTTGAGCGAGCACGACATAAATCGATTTTGTAATTACAAACAATGAGTTCGGAGCTCTTGAGTCCTATCGAGTCCTGTGGGTGCTGGCTGACCCGATTCGAGAACGAAAGTGACATATTTATGTTTGGATAACCGTTGTCCATTTGCCGCCAGATACAGCCAATAGCTTGCGGTGCCTATCTGTTCATATATATATCTATATAAAAACAGCTTAGCGTAGTCAGTCGCCTTGAAGGTTAAGGACCTGACAGTACTTTGGACTAATTCGCTGGACAAGTCAATGGCTAGTGGCTCGTTAATGGCCAGAACTTGTGCCAAAAGGTAATTAAATTGATTACCTCCAGACTACAACGATCATTAGTATCTGTATCTCTATACACTGCTGCAGGCATAGAAACAATAATAATTTCTTTAATTGATAGCATAATAATAGATTAGTCAAAGAAAGCCCAACTGATTGAGACCGTTTCTTGGATTATATCCAAAGTAGATTATATCTTCCTCCATTCTTTCCATTAGTCTTGTTTGAAGATCTTAATTCTCTGTCCTGGCGTGAGATGAATTTCTTTCTTTCAGTAGAATATCAATTAATACTTACCCCACTTCTTCTCCATATCTATAGAGCTATATAAAAGAATACTACCTATCTAGCAGTTTGATGATTAAAATCATATCAGTCTTTGCATGGAATTGAATAAACTAGACTTGAATAGAACTTAATAATATATTATTCATTGCGCATTACCTTAGCCACCTCTTTCCTGGCTAATAATTCTTTGCTTTCGGCATGTGATTCAAGTGTTTGGTATTGAGAATGTTATACTGCATAAACAATTAAGTTCTATCCTGTTAGGTGTTCTCTTTTTCGCTGTGATTTTGTTTGTGCTTGCACAACAAATAAAATATAATGACAAACAATTGAGTTAGTTAGATGACACAAAAACTGGAACTCTCACTTTTAAAGTAAGTACACGTACATATGTATCTATGGCTATAGGGACATATATGACCACATGCCGGCTAATGGCCATCTCGTGCACTGCAAGAGTTTAGGCAACGAAATGCCAACTTTGATTATCTGTCCGGCAGTCCGTGTAGCCGTGGTTCCATGAATCATTATGACCTAATCCGGCGTGTTGACAAGGCGTCGCCATAAGAGAAAACAGAAAAAAGAGGATAGCAACTGAAATAGAACCATATTCATATAGATATATACAGTTCCACTGAGAATTATGGATTTTTTAAAATGTGAACTGCGCAGAAAAACTCGCTTTCACCCTCAAACACAACGATATTGACCCATATGGATGGATATGCATATATCAATCGAGCCAACTGACAACAAGGACATTAATCAAAATATATTAACATGCGTGTGCGTCCATAATTATGACGCCTACAGTATAGAGCGAGGGCTAATGGAGCTGGAGTTCCAGCTCCTATGGTTGACTTCATTAGGCCAACAAACTCCATTAAGGATAATTCGAGTTGTATGTGCTAATATTTTCCAATAAACACAGAGTAGTTATTCTTGTTAAAAACATATATTAAATAGACGGCTCTTGAAGCTAAATCCGTTCTTAGTTTTTGACCTAAACTAGGGAGATGGAGTCGCTAATGAAATATTTTATTCACAACTGTTGTCTTTCCATTAAGGACTAATGGACTTTGTCCGACAATATATGTATTTAATCTATATATATACCACATACTTATAAAAGATAATACCTTGTATGATAATGAGTATATTAGTTCTTGTTCATGCTTTAATTTGATCCATATAGGTCCACAAAAAAAAAAATACAAGGAAAAGGAAAAAGGAATTATTTTAAACATTTACCGTTTAAATCAATCAAAGGCGAAATCATTGTTTCGCTCTGTCCCCTCTACCCTGTGCTCCTAAAACTAAAACTGTAGCAATATGATAAAGTTTGCCTTTGAGCCACTAAAAACCTCCATTAGAGCCAAAAGGCGCACCGTATCGAAATTTCTGTGGCCTATTAAGTATTTAGCATCCATTTCATATGGACAAAAGTTGATTGAACTTTTCGAAGTGGCTCGACTTGGTCTTGGAGGTAGCCGGTTTTAGCCCCTTTCGATTCGTGTGCTCATGTGTTAAGTTCTCCTTGTGGCGTTGGCCTCCTGATAAAATATTTACCAAGTGCACACAAACGCCGGGCGTAGATTAGACCCGATTAATATATTGACTTGTGCGACTTAGTGGCTTAATACACTCCATCAGGCGTTGTCCTTAACGACATTAATAATTAACTAGTAATTTGTCTAAAAATGTCAAAAGTCATTGTCAACGGATGATTATATTTTTTTATAATATATTATATATACGCCGTATATACCCACCTCAATAAACTGTCACAGTTGTCGATTTCTTTAGGCTTTATAATTGCCGTCGACGGTGGTAAGTCAAATGGATTGCTTCCATTTCAAATGCAATCTAATTCGTTGAATCAATATTTACTCTTTTTTATGTAAACACTCGGCCAGCTCTGAAATTCCCGCTGAAATGGAAGTTTTTCGTTAATCATACGCGACCACGCCAATCCCTGACCAGCAAAGTCCGAACCAATTAAACTAAAAGAAACCCCCAAGCCAGCGCCTAGGCTATTTATAGTGCTCCTTTCGAAACACTGAATGAATCGTCACCAAGTTCAAGGGAACTGAAGCAGGCGATTTTGCATTGGCCACAACAAACCAAAAAATTCATAACAATAACAAATTTTCGTGAGCTTCAGCGCCGAGATTCCATTTAGTTAAGGGCAATACCATTTAACGACTATAATATACCACGCTCTAGTTGACCTTGACAGGGCGTTCTGCCTGAACAATATACAGAGAACTAGTCATTATGCTGTCCGACTAATTCAAAGGGAGGCTTTGAATTCTTGGAAAATAAATTGGCTAAATTTCATATATATATTTGCTCTGGCCTAGGTCAGAGTTCGTTAAACATATGCGAAGGTAGTTTGTGGTTGGGCTTTTGTTTTCCACATTCTTTGTTCTTAATTGAGTTTCTGTGCTGGCATAGAATTGGCAGCGCGGATACTTTGGAAATTGTGGCCTCAAAGTCGACAGGCACGGGCAGCGAGGAGCCGTCCACGCCCGAGGACAACATTAACGTGGTGGTACGCGTACGCCCATTGAACGAGAAGGAGAAACGTGAAAGACATGGACCTACATTACAGTTTCCCGGCAATGGACAAGTCATTGTAGGTCGAAGGAAATGCACGATATGTAGAATTAGAATGATATAAGATTGTCCTGTTGTGTGTAGATCGAGGGCAATGACATGGGTGCCAAGCGTTCGCACAATCGGGACAGTGTACGGGTGTTCACGTACAATGTGGTCTTCGAGCCAGGTGCCACGCAGGAGGATATACTTGACTATTCCGGCATCAAGCGTATTATCGAAATGGGTATCGAAGGCTTCAGTTGTACAGCCTTTTGTTACGGACAAACGGGTTCCGGCAAGACGCATACATTGACCGGACCCCCAGATTTGGTAAGCCCGATGATTGGTAGTTTGGACATAATAAAGATAAACGTATTTCCCTTGCAGTTTGTAGGCAAACCCAATCCAAAGGATCCCCGGCATGGCCTGATCTTCCGTTCGTTTGTGTATCTCTTCCAATTGATTAAAAATCGCAAGGATGTCAACTATGTGCTCAAGGCCTCGTTTATGGAGATTTACAATGAACGGGTGCGTACATGGTAACCTCTACTATATCTACAGACTGACTACAGACAGACACCCTCTAGCTTATACTATATAACTTGTATGGTCATTATAACATCTTCGATCGACGCTGGACAGTTCAATTTAATTTAATGTCCATCGGCAATAATAGTGATTGGCTTTTCATTACGACCTTTGCAAATAGTGGCTACTTAAGCATGCATTGCATTGACCTCCATTTAATGGGGTGCAATATGTGTCATCCTTCCAGCTAAGCCCCGCCCTATTGTCGACTACGCGAATCCTATTTGGCATTTAGATAGTTTGTTAGTTTGCTTAATGGAGGCAACAGGCATCTAATTCATTGTTATATTTGCAAATTGAATTGCATTATTTATAAAACAGGTAATCGATTTGCTCAATCCGGGAAGCGCCAGAAAGCCGCTTGCCGTCCGCTGGTCCAAGAAATCGGGCGGTTTCTTTGTGGAGAATTTGTTTACTGTAGATTGCGAGGAGTTGGATGATCTGCTCGCCGTACTGGAAGAGGGTACGTAGAGAGCAAAGTAGTGCAATGTATATACTATATGTGTGAAATACTTCCTGCATCATGTTGATGCTGGCTTTAAGTTATGTTTTAGTAAACCTTAACTTTTGCTCACCTGCTGTAGGCATGCGCAATCGTGCTGTGGGCTCACATGCGATGAACGATCATTCATCTCGTTCACATACGATACTAACGGTACACATTTTATCGGACCAGCAAACAGATGGTGGCGTATTCCTCTCCAAGCATGGCAAGATTAATTTTGTTGATTTGGCTGGCAGCGAGTTGACAAAGAAGACCATGAGTGAGGGCAAGACATTGGAGGAGGCAAACAACATAAACAAGAGCCTTATGGTGCTGGGCTATTGCATCTCATCGCTGAGTGACAACAAGAAACGCACAGGACACATTCCATACAGAGATAGCCAGCTGACCAAGCTGCTGGCCGACAGTCTGGCTGGAAATGGAGTGACACTTATGATTGCCTGTGTCTCGCCAGCTCACTATAATCATGCAGAAACGCTAAACACGTTGCGTTACGCGTCTCGAGCCAAACGTATACGGACCAAGCCTGTCATCATGATGGATCCGCGCGAGGCGCTCATACTTAGTTTAAAGCGGGACATCCATGCACTGCAAATGGAGAATGAGCATTTGAAAGCGGCGCTAAATTTGCACCATCAGGTGGCGTCAACGTCGGGTGAACCAGTCGGTAATCTCTTAGAGTTGCAACTGGAACGTGTTAACACTGGAGATGGTGGCATTCCAGTGCCAAAGGTGGATCTCGAACGTTTGCCGGAATTGGATGGAAGCGAGCTGGCAGAGTTAGTGAAGTTATATATGGCAGAGAATGAATCGCTGCGCCAAGAAAATAATCACTTGTTTACGGTGCGCGAAACAATACTAAGGGATCAGGAGATCGTGTGTCGGGAAAACGAGCGCTTGCTTAAGAAGCTGGAGGAGGTGAACAAGTGAGTAGGCCCGTAGAAATAGAATCAATCTAGGGCACAACACTCTGGCTCATTGTTGTCTCCTTTCTGACTCGTTATAGATTTAAACCGAGCGAGGACAATGAGCCGAGTGTCGAGTCAGTTGCCGGGCCCAAACCGGGGGCAGGCGCATAATTGGCATTGCAACTGAAAATATAGAAATTGATCATTATAGAGACAAATCATTTTTTTAAAAAAGAATTTACAGTGTGACTAGATTTTTAAGCAATAAAACCCACGTACTGTTTCTGTTCCGTAATTAGTGTCTGTGTGCGTTCGCCCTTGATACCAGCAAGACCGGCCTTCTCTCCAACCACAGGCAAAGAAACGCCAGGCACCGAGATCTGGACAAATCCGGAACCACCAGTACCAGCAGCCATTTTGCCTCTAGAGCAACGCATGTCAGAGAATGCGGATAAGCGAACGCATACTGCCCAAAAGCGGATAGATCAACAGCGTATTGCACGGAATATTCTCATGATGGCAAATGCCTTTAGAAAGTCCAATGCGCAACTGGAATTAAAAAATGAACATCAGGTTGCTAGCAACAACCACGATAATAGCGAGCATACCCAATCTGATCCAATGCCAGAGTAAGTAACTGAATGAAATTTTAGATATAAGATGCGAAAAAAACTAATATGCATTTTTATCCACTAGCATGCTTACTTAGTAAATATTTCCAGGTACCTGGACACATTAATATGTTTAAATAATTTCAAAATATATTTATTTTTTCGAACAATTAAAAAAAAATGTTAAGACTATTTAAATAAAAACGTTGAAAAATCGAAATATATTTTAATTCGAGGCAGTTGGCAGCGCTTTAAAACTGCTGCTGTGTTATCGATAGTCGCCTATTTCATTAACAGCGATATCTACTTTAGTAAATCAATTACTATTGATTTTTCGTTGGTTCCACAGCTCGAGCTTGTGTCTGAAAACAGCTTTAAGGGGTAAATTTGCAAATATTCTATATACATTTCATAGCTACTTATGGTGAAGTACTTTCATTGCAGCTAAACATTATTCGCTAGCGACATATTTCGTCACCTTTCACCATAGGTCTTGCCGAGACTGCCGTTCTAGATATTATGGCTGCTAATTTGCAACAGCAGCGCACTATCAATGAGCAACTGCGTCGCGAGGCGGGCATACAGCGTATCCAAGTCTCAGAGGCATGCAATGCGATGATGAAATATATGATAGATCATGAATCGGAAGATTGTCTCTTGAGTGGATTTTCCAGTCAAAAGGTGAATCCCTTCCGCGAGAAGAATACGTGCCGTATTTTGTAAGCTCAATTATGAATAGATACACGAGTTCCTAGAAATATTTTTAAAATGTAGACATAAATATTGTTTACATTTTCTCAAGTAGACTAGGCCATTAACAACAACACAAAATCTATTTATGCATATGTATATGCGTATATGTATAACCTTTGATGTTTCTTGTAAATGTATGCTGACCTCAATTACGTCTATAAACTGAACATATGTAGAACAATATTTATCAATGCGCGAAGAAAAAACAAGGAAATGAACTCAAACCGTCTTTAACATACATATGTATACCAAGTATTTTGCTAATCCTATAGCTCTTTTTTGGAGAACGGCATATTCGCATATATACAAACATAAATATACACATTCTAGTTATTTTCAAAAAATGTATGACTCCAACTTAACATATTTCCTATTGAGATATTAATAAATACTACCAAATTATAAATAAACCCATAAAAGTGTTTCTTTTTATCACTTCATTTTTGAAGAATGTATACATATATATATAATGACGGAAAATTTCCATATCCATATATACATGAAACGTCATTATTGGAGTTATTACGAATTCCGGCAGCTGTAAATCTGAATACCTTTGATTGTTCCATCACAATTTTGGAAGTTAGACAGACAAATTCAAAAACAAAAATATTTAAATTAGTTTTTGGAATATTTTAACCAAGAGCCTAAAATGGAAAATCTGAAAAGAAATTTAACAAATAATCCATTCCTGATATTTCTCGCTCAATTTCGTAAAAATCTTAGATGTCGCGGGATTTCAAATATTAAAGTTACTACCGAGGTTCAAATTGCTGCAAGAAGGTGGCGCAAAATGAGTTGTGCTCAAAAGGATATATACGTTTCGATAGCAAACTACCATAAAGAATTGCGCTCATAAAAATAAAATTATACTACAAAATTTTATGTATATATATGAATTTTAAATTATGCACCTACTTCACATCCCTAAAATCTGTTTTATTAATCGATGAATATACAGCGTTATTCAACACTTGACAGAACTCATTGTCAACACATTTTCCAAAGTAAGGTCTTTTAACTCTATATTATAATGAGTTCCGGATTTGTTACTGAATCCGAGGCAGCAGAGGCGCGTCAACGTCGTCAGGAGGAATGGGAGCGTGTACGGAAGCCGGAAGATCCATTAGAACGACCGGAGGAGCCATGTGATGGTCGCTCACTATATGACCGCTTAAAAGAGCAGAAAACTAAAAAGGACTTGGAATACGAGGAAGCACATAAATTAAGTAAGCTTGAGCAAATCATCATAATTTTGAGTAAGCACTAAATTATTATACAGAGAACCTAATACGCGGCTTGGATGATGATGAGGTGCAGTTTTTAGAGCTCGTGGATGCCCATAAAATGAACACTGAGCGTCAACAAATGCGTGACGAAGAGCTCGAGATTAAGGATTTTCGCAATCGTGTTGAGAAGCTGCAAGAAGAGAGTGTGGCTAAGGTAGATTATGGTACATTTCAAAACTCAATACTTTTTCAATTATGCAAAACTAATTGTAGAAGTTGCAAGCAGAACTGAAGACAACATTGAAATCCGTTGGAGGTCCACCCGTTACGCGCAATACTCAGAAGTCTCTTCTGGGACGGGGAATCAAACGTAAAAATGGGGAACAGCCAACAAACAGCAAGATGTGCAACGATGAGAAGGAACCTCCCGAAAAAAAAGCAGCAGAACCAGCACCAGAACTAGAACCAACACCAGAACCAGAACCAGCACTAACATCAGCTGGTGTAGCAACGATCGGCAGCAGACATGATATAGGTAGTCTCAAATGCATTGCTATTCTGCCTGGAATTGGTTATTATACCGAGTCAAGTGACTCCGATGTGAGTACCGATTCAGATGAAAACGACCATGATAAGTGCAGTCTTGTGGATTTATGTGGACGCAAGATAATCAAAAAGAAGCAATGCGAAGAGTAAATGAATTTCTTTGTATTTTGGGAAGTACCTTGGATTTATTTTATTCTTAAAATTAATATTTAATGTCTGAAGCAGCGAATTATAGTAACCTCTTGATAAGGAAGATTACGTTTCCTTTTTCTTGGTACGATTCCGATTTTTCACATTGGTTGTTTCATAGAAATTGCTACCTATCTTCTTGCGCTTTTGGCTGCGTTCCAATGATCGCTTCTGCTTGGCGTTGAGGCGTGGTGCCTTGGTACTGCTGGGACCATCATCATCACTATCATCCACTTCATCTGAATCGCCAGGCTGGACTTTAGCAACGCGGAATTTACCTGATGATGTAATAGCCAGCTGCTGCTTCTTTTTAGTCTTCGCTTTTTTGTGCACTACACGCTGCAAGTCCTCATTGTACTCATCTTCAGAGTAGAAGTCGCTTGCGCTATCACTAGAATCCTCTTCTTTTTCTAGATTAACCAACCGTGCTTTCTTACGCGCTGCACGCTCTGCTTTTTGTTGCTCAAGTATTTCCAGATCAATATGATCCAGTTCGCGTTCATCCTCCTGCTCGTATTCAAGGCCCACTCGAATTTTGCGGAAGTCCTGTATTTGCTTAAATTCGCGAGCCTTTTTCACAGAGTCACTCACAAACGTAGGTGCCTCTGATTTAGCATCTGCATTGTCAGTTGTATCAACAGCCTTTTCTGCAATATTTGCCTCTTCGTCTTCTGCGGGTTTGTCCTCTTGGGATTTTGGTATAGCAAACCCTTCGGGGGGCACATAAAATGGCAACTTTCCGCGCTGCCAATCGTTAAGCACCATTCGCGCAGTAACCGTTATGTCTGGCTCACCGCCCTTCAACAATTTTCCTGTCTTCTTGGCCAGTTGCTCCAGAAAATGAGTTGATGTCGTCCAGTTTTCGATTTTGTAATTCTTGGCAATGTACTCCTTACGTACACGTTTTAAAACTGTGTCTACATAATCCTCTGGATTGGTTACCAATTCAACTCTCACTACGCCCTTCAGCACTTTCTCAGTGTCTGTTTCGGCAGAGGGGTACACAACACCGGGACAATCAATTAAGAATATGCGCTTCATTAACGTTATGTACTGCCACACCTTGGTTTCGCCCGCAATAGGTGCCACATTACACACCTTTTTGGAGCGCAACGCGTTAATCACCGAGGACTTGCCCACATTTGGATATCCAATAAAACCAACGCTAATTTGCTTTTTATCCATGTGCAGCTTACCAAGCTGACGGAACAAATTGATAAGTGCGCCTGAAAAATATTTAAAATATATAATATTCATTTAAGCATATATTCACCATTTTTTTAGTTTACCTTTGCCGAAAGGATGTTGCATTGAGGCGTGAAATGCTATGGTTGGATACTCCGCGCTAAGAATCGCTACCCACCGCTGGGTAACCCACACAGGCACCAAATCCACTTTATTCAATATGAAGAACAGATGCTTGTGAGGTTTCTCCTTCCGCAGAAACTCCTCAATGTATTTGGATCGTGTCCCCATTGGATCACGTGCATCCAGAACTTGAAGCAATACGTCAGAAGCATCAACAACTTTGTGGAGCTCATTCCAAATGCGTTTACTCTGACCGGCCCCGAATACCCAATCCCGCACTGCCTTCTTTTCACCAGTATCTTCTCGTATTAGATCGACATCTTTTGTGGAATCGTATTGATCGGCTTGTTCGCCAGCCGTGCGGCTTAGATCCTCTAAATCGCGCACTTTAAGACTGACCCGCTTCCGTTGTTTCTTCGGTCCAAAAACGCTATCAAAGCTCTCCGTATCCAACAAATGGACGCGTTGGTATTTTGATGCTTCGTTTAACAACGTCACTGGCAGTTGTGAGGGTTTCATAATGACTTGGTATGGATCCTTAACGGCATTGCCTATCTCATCCTGAAACTTTTGTAGTGCCGTCTGGGAGATGACACGCGAGTTGCTGAACCATTTCGGCGTAGGCTCCACCCTGGCCATGGTTCCAGCGGGCAGTCGACCCTATACATAAAACTATTAGTATGTTCTCACAAACTTTTATCTTGATAGACTTTTGTCTTACCTGGAATGGCGCTGGGGTCAGAATTTTTCCCGTACGGTCCCGTTTAGCCTTGAAATTGCGATACATCTGCAGGCGCTTGATTGTGCCTTTGGTGCGCGGGTGTGCGACACCCTTAAGTCCACTTGTTGGGCGTTCCGGATTCATGGAGTGGTTGGAATGGTTAAATCCCTGCGTACGGGGCTTACCCGGAGTACTGCGCACTTTTGGCATCTTTGTTTTGATCTATTTACGTCCGGTACAATAAATAGTTTACTCCTCACACAGCACGCACGTATCAAAACAAGCACGTTCCTTTTGGGAAAGAAAGGTTAGGTAGAATGCATTTTTATAACATTCAAATATCGATACCGGTTGTATCGATTAATCCTAAGAAATAAAACATAAATATAATCAGAAAGGATTTAGAAGATTTTCGGTTGAAAATTCCAAGGAAATTCAAATCATATTAAATCGAGTATTTATAATCCATTATCTTTGCATATTCAAAACATACTCGCAGAAAACTCTAATGCAACTAATCGATGAATCAATTTGAGCGTAGTTTTCTTTTATACACCGGGTAACATGGTAACATTGATATTCAAAAAATTTTTAATTCAACAAATTTTAATCCATTTCAAATCAATGTGGGCGTTATGAAAATCATAACAAATTTATTTTTAATTAATTAGTATTAAGAAATTACTCATAGGAGCAATTAGATAATAATTGCTGACATGTGTTTCTATTTATATGGTCTGTGTTGTACGTCAGAAGTAAGCTGGTTTGTATCCGTGTGGCTGTATGCATATTTGTAGTTGTCATTTCAGTGATGGCTACGAGCTGCACGCTGGCTGCGTTTAATAGAGAATATTAAGAAATAATTACTAATTTTGTATTTTAAATACAAAAAGAAGTGGATATGTAGAGTAACATTTTTGAAATAAAGTAAGTTGTATAAAGCTTCGAAAGGCCAAATAATTCGAATATATGTTTGTATGTATTTCACAAGTTCACTTGCTTACTTGCTGTCTGCGTGTGCGCCGTGTATGTGTGTGCTTTTTGGAATGTTGCTTTGCACGAAATTCAAATTGTGACCATCCTTGAGATTATTGTGATACAGTGGGAAAGAGAGAATTGAGACGGATACTCTATTAATTATGCAAAATAATACGTATTAAAGTAAATCAAATGGATGAACACACATTGAATGACCTGTTGGAGTGTTCTGTGTGTCTGGAACGCTTAGACACGACGTCTAAAGTATTGCCATGTCAACATACATTTTGTCGCAAGTGCCTGCTGGTGAGTTTTGCTAATGTTTATGTTGTTGTACACAAATAATTTTGTAATATGTTTGCTTTCCAGGATATTGTTGCCAGCCAGCACAATTTGCGCTGTCCAGAATGTCGGGTTTTAGTCAATTGCGGCATCGATGAGCTGCCGCCAAATGTTTTGCTAATGAGAATTTTAGAAGGTAAATGCTGTGGGGGCGAAGCAATTGTGGGAAGCCACTTAGTTAATTGTTCACTTTACACTTAATAGGCATGAAGCAAAATGCTGGCAAAAACGACACTAAAGCCGATGATCTGCCACTGCCGAACAAAGCAAAGCTCCAACAGGATGTTCCTTCCTCAGAAAATACA
>JABVZY010000002.1:13747742-13758443 GCA_020883555.1 Drosophila nannoptera
GATTTTTGCTACCACACGCCTATGCACTTTTTGATTTCGTTAGCGACGAGCCAAGTGATTTGAAATTTAAAAAAGGCGATTTGATTTTGCTGAAGCAACGTATCGACAACAATTGGTTTGTTGGCCAGGCCAATGGACAGGAGGGTACATTTCCTATTAACTACGTTAAAGTAGCTGTTGCATTGCCCATGCCGCAGTGCATTGCAATGTATGACTTTAAGATGGGGCCCAACGACGAAGAGGGCTGTTTGGAGTTTAAAAAGAGCACAGTGATCCATGTGTTGCGGCGTGTCGATCACAATTGGGCTGAGGGGCGTATTGGGCAAACAATCGGCATTTTTCCGATTGCATTCGTGGAGTTGAATGCAGCTGCAAAAAAGCTGCTAGATAGCGGTGCAGAAAATTCTTTGCATTTGGCGCCGGCACAACCAATGCAACAGCGTGCCCTCCCACCAGTACCATTAATCGATCCCACACACATCACAAATGACTCCAGCACGGCATCATCCATTAGCAACTCCTCCAGCAATAATAACAGCAGCAATTCGAGCTCCACTAGCAGTTCCAACAATTGCAGTCCTAATCATCAATCGATGCCTAGTACTCCACAACATTTTGATGCAGCTGAGCTGGCTGCTAGCGTGGGTTCCGTACGCTATCGTGACAAGACCGCCAAGGAAAAGCGACATTCGTTAAATGCCTTACTTCAACCGGCTCCGCTCAGTTTGCTGCAAACGAATCGACACTCCGCTGAGATATTAAGTTTACCACATGAGCTAAGCCGCATAGAGTTGAGCTCGCAAGCAAACGCTGTATCAAACCATCATTCGCAGACATCTCGTGTACTGAAGACGCAGGTTCATCAACAGCAATTACCACCTACTCTGCCTTGGGGCTACTTAGCATTATTTCCGTATAAGCCACGTCAGTCGGATGAGTTGGAGCTAAAGAAAGGCTGTGTTTACATTGTTACCGAGCGCTGTGTGGATGGCTGGTTCAAAGGCAAGAACTGGTTGGATGTAACGGGGGTCTTTCCTGGAAACTATCTGACACCTTTACGCACACGAGATCAACAACAACTCATGCACCAATGGAAATACGTGCCACCTACTATAGATGTAAACACGACTCCAGCGCAGACTTTGGACGTACGTCTCAGCAACATGTTGCCAATACAACCTCCTGATTTGCCACCAAGACAGCAGCAGCAACTACAGCCGGTTCAACAGTCATCTCCGTCAACTACGAGTTGCTCGGTGTGGACCAAACCTGTAGAGGCGCTTTTCAGTCGCAAGTCCAGTGCCAGTGCCCAGACAGATAATAAAATTGATAGCACCAGCAGCAGTTCTGGAGCTGTGGGCCTTATGCGTCGCTTGACTCACATGAAAACGCGATCGAAGTCACCCGGCGCTGCATTGCACCAGCAACAGCCAGTGCTTCAAGCGCCTAAGGAACCAAACTCCACAAACAACACATCCACTGGAAATTGTATGAAGACGGCACCCTTGCATCCAGTTCATGTTAGGTATGTATAAAGTATAAAGAATTAAACAAACAAAAGGATAATAAACAAATTATATTCTGTACTCACAGATCCGGTTCATGTCCCAGTCAGTTGCAGCAAAGTCAACCACTGAAGGAAACTGCACCGGTTTTAACACCTTCGAATGTGTCTCAGCTGTTTCAAAGCAAAAACAGTGTCTCATACGGCTCACAGCGCTTAAAATCCAACAAGGAGCGACCTAATTTGTTATGGTTGGTTTCGAACGATATTGCCTAGTTATAAAGTTAACTTAACTACTCTTCTGTTGCAGCGCTCGACAATCTCTAGATGCTGCCACTTTTCGCAGCATATACAATGGAGTCTCCCCTCCGCCACCGTTAAGCCATGACCAAGGGAATGCTCAAACACAACTACAAGCCAACATGATCATAGCTCCAAATCATCGCAAGAGCCAGAGCTTAGACGCTGGTCATGTACTCAGCGGTAGCAATGGCAACAGCAACATTATAACCGAAGCGGCCATTAAGGCCAGTGCCACAACAAAATCTGTTTATAGTACGAGAGAGAGGTGTGTATAACATTAAATTGGCTAATATATTTATATTTACATATAATAATCTAATTTTTATAAATTATTCAGCCGGTTTCGTTGTATTGTCCCGTATCCACCAAACAGTGAAATTGAGTTAGAACTGCGACCAGGCGATATTATCTATGTTCAACGCAAACAAAAGAACGGATGGTACAAGGGCACACATGCGCGCACACATAAAACTGGTTTATTTCCAGCTTCCTTTGTGGAACCGGATATATAAATTATTTAACATTCCTCAAAACGTTTTTTGATGAAATTCCCGATTCAAGACGTGCACACTTTTATGATTCTATGAAATTTGTTAAGTCGCCGTTCGATTTGTGCTTCCTCCAATTTGTAACAATAAGAATAAGAAGAATCTTATTGCTAAAAATTATTGGCGGTGTATAACAGGGTTCATTCGAATGAAATTCTCGAATATATTAGTTTTTATACGATTTGTAATCAAACTAGGCTAGGTAAACCGTTATACAAAAGAAAAGTTGTACTTAAGACATTAAATGCTAAAAAAAAAGTAGTTATATCAAACGTACTAGTTTTTTATCTAATAGATTCATTTTTTAATAACACAACTGTTAAAGATAGCACTTGTACTTACACAATTGTCACAAAAGTTATTAATAAACCTTCGATAGCAAATATATGGTAATTGATAACAAATTCCAGACTTGAATTGAACTTATATTTTATTCATCAGCACTAAGATGTACATATGATAGTCTGTTTAAACATCAGTTGGGCTCAATCGCTCTTATCGAACTTTGAGCCGTAGATGGGCATATACTGCAGAACAAGCTTCCAGTCAGTGTAGTAAAGAACCGCCAAGCCAGCGGCACCTCCGAATGCTGCACCGGAACGGATACTAAATCGAAATAAATATTTATTGATATTGGGATTCTAAGATTTGGCAACTTTTGATTATGCAATAAGTTGGGATTTTCTCTAAGCTTGCAATTAATAAACCACATTTATTCTATTATCAATCTGACAAAATTACTTACAAGGACGATGCGATTTCAGCGTGCTTTTTGCCAAAAGGTATGCGGAGAGTCATTTTGACCTAATATAATTTTTAGTCGCAAATAATTATCAACTGGATGTTTGATGTGAGACCGTTAAACAATACACTAAAAAATGTCAAAAATTTATCAGTTCTGTAATTGATTTGCATCCCTGGATCTAAAATACGACTTGACAAACCAATTCCAAAAATATTAAAAAATAAGATACTAATAATACTTATGAAAAACTGTCAATATTTACATTTTCATTACATTGAATCATTCAACACAAAACCGAAAGGGTTATTAAATACAGCAACACGTAATCGCGAACGCTGACAACCCCAATAAGTGGTCTACGTGAATTGAAATTTGTCATCAATTGCTTTCACGATAAGGTTCTTATTTCATTTAAATTAATATATCTAAAATGAAAGTTGCGATTTTTGGAGAGCTTAATCAATTTGAGCTGTTTTTATTAAGCAGTTTGATGCCTGCCGTTTTAATATACTTGTGGACATTAATAACTGGTGATATTAAGGTAATAGAACGAACATTTATTACATGGAAGTTCCACAACTAAATAAGATTGTATTTTTTTACAGAATTTCGAGAGTAGTAAGACTGCCTATTCAGTTTTTACGGCAAAGGATCCAATCAATTGTTATCAAAATTACACGGATAAGAAAAATGATAATGATAATGATAGATAAAATTTTGAAGATAATATAATAGAAGAACATCTTAAAGCAAAAAATTGTATTAAATATTTATTTAAGTACTAATATAATATATGTTTACTTATAGAAGTTCAATGCAATTAAATCTTGGCAAAGTTTCAGCATATCTCGTATTGTTTCTGTCGATGAACCAAATGGCGAACTAACAAGTTCGGCTCAAGTGAAGTTCGCGTTGCTTATGATTCATGTTCATAGATGCATATGTATGTGTCAGGCATATACAGCAGGTGAACAATAACACTTTCTAGTTAAAAACAATGCAGTAAGTCGTAGAACTAATATATGGCAATTCTGGGATAGCACCAAAAAGGGGAACAACCACGCGTCGCCTAAAAACCACGGAGTCGTTCAGCCACCAGAACCAGAAAAAAAGAAAGAATACAACGACGTAAAAAACAAATAACATGTCTGAAACATACGGTTTGTAACATTTTAAGTCTGACTGGAATTGATTAGTAATGGGTTCTTTGTGTTACTTTTCATCCATTAGATTACCTATTCAAATTTCTTATAATAGGTAGTGCAGGCAGCGGCAAGAGTTGTCTCCTGCACCATTTCATTGAAAGTAAATGTAAGTTAAGCACGTTCCAGCGTAAGCATTTCCTCATATACCCCATATAATTTTATATATTCAGTTAAGGACGATAGCTCTCACACGATTGGTGTAGAGTTCGGCTCAAGGATTGTGAGTGTAGGCGGCAAATCAGTAAAGCTACAAATATGGGATACAGCTGGCCAGGAACGTTTCCGCTCAGTGACCCGTTCGTATTATCGTGGTGCTGCTGGCGCTCTTCTTGTCTATGACACCACATCTCGTGATTCATTCAATGCGTTGACCAACTGGTTAAGTGATGCACGCACGCTGGCCAGTCCAAACATTGTTATTTTGCTGGTGGGCAACAAAAAGGATCTTGAGGAGGCGCGTGATGTAACATTTTTAGAGGCGAGCACTTTTGCCCAGGAGAATGGTGCGTTTATTGTACACACTTCAGTTAATTTCTATATTTATGTTCGCCAATTTTACAGAACTTATATTTTTGGAGTCAAGCGCCAAAACCGGTGAGAACGTTGAGGAAGCTTTCTTGAAATGCTCCAAGACCATATTGGCTAAAATTGAAACTGGTGAACTGGATCCTGAGCGGATTGGCAGTGGAATACAGTACGGAGGCGCTGCGTTGCGCAATCTGCAGACGCGGCAACGAAGCATTAATAAACCAGACTGCACATGTCAGGTTTAGGTGAATTGGATAAACTTAAACCTCAAGTCGCAGAAGAACAACATCTGCGTATTAGTTTAGCCAAGCCCGTTAATCTCATTTAATATCTAACTACATGATATGATACTGCACTGTCTTTAGTTAAATATATGTACGTTTGTGTTTATTTTTTTAAAAATGTAGTCCCAACATTTCTAACCCAAATTTATGAGCAACTACTTAACCGAATTCGCATTATAATTTGTAGCATTCCAGAAATTTATTTTGTGTTAAAATCGTTTTTAACTCAATGACTTTTTACTTCAATTGCTGAATTAATTGTAAAAGTTTATTTCAAATGATACCGTCTTACACTATCTTTAAATGTCAAGCAGTGACATTATTTTAAACTAATGGCAGGCCCAACAACAACGATTGTATGATAGCGAGGAGCAATTGAGTTGGCAAAACCAGTTGATTGGTAATTATTATAAATGCGTTCAGCATATTGTAAATAAAAACTGTAAAGAACTTTAATTGAATTATGCATGCGAGAAATAAAAGAAAAACACAACCTAAACGAATTAAATTAGTTAAACAGGAAACGAAAAGAAAATGATTTTTGCAGAGTCAAGCTTAAAAATAATGTATATTTTAAAAAATTATATGTATATTTTATACATGCATATGATGAACTTATAAAAAAAATAATTATAATGGCACCTATGCTTCGCACTTGGCTAGCATTTGAAGAGCATGCTTAGCAGCCGATCGCTTGGCCTGTTTGCCATTATTACCAAAACCATAGACCTTCATGCTTTTCTCCATGCAGATGAACTCGCAGGTGACCATCGCGACGTCGCCTTCGTTGACGACCGAACTGAAAGTTGCATGTGCCTGTTTGTGCTCGTTTAGCTGACGTATGGGATTCAAGGGAATACTACGAGAGAACTCTATTAACTCCGGTTCAAAGAGTTTATAGACAACCTGCCAAGTGGTATTTAAGTCGCGCGAGTCTAGGTAAATGGCGGCTATAATAGCCTCAAGGACATCGCCTAGTGCTTTGGGTACATCTACGTTTTGAGAAATATTGTAATCGCCCTTAATAACACTATTTGGGTTTTCGGTCTTTGTAGCTTGCTTATTGGCCTCGTCGATCAATTCCAATTCCTCCTCACTCCTCCATCGCCGATGTACATCGCTCTCCTCCATTAGAATCCGTACATGATTCGTAACGCGATGATTATGAGATTCTTGGAAGTGCACAAAGTTCTGAATGCACTCCGATAGCATTGTGTTCTCGGCTAAGATAAATGAATGGAACCGATGGCGGACACAGATGCACGCCAGAGTCGAATTGTTAACAAGAGCAGACCGCAAGTCCGTCAACAGACCCGGTGTCATGCCGACGTTGTGCTCGAATATATAAGCTGAAATAAGGAAATCCAGGATTGCATCACCTACAAATTCAAGTTCCTGATAGCAGCCCGTCAAACGATTTGTGGGATAGGATGGATGCGTTAAAGCCTGGAGAAGATAAGCGCGGTCTCGGAAAGTATACCCTAAGTTTCGTTCTAAATATTGATAGTTAATTAAAAATTGATCTACCTCACTCTGTGATATATTGGTGCGCATGCGTGTACCTCCTAACTTCGGGGCTAATAACTTACTCAAAGGCTGGTCAATTTCCGATTTCAAAATGCCGAACCATTCGAGCATACGAAAACCATGATGCAATCCATAATTTTTAACAACCACGCCCAATAATGCCTCTAGTGTATCAGCGATCACCTTATTTACGATTTTGTTTTTCCCCACACAAAAGTTTATCTCGCTGCTGATGTCGATATGCGCAAGTTCTGAATTTTGATTGGCTTTAAGGCTTTCCACGAAACTATTATATGCTTCATTTCCGCAATCTCCATTACTAAAGAGTTCCTCTTCTTTAATGCACAAATTATGGAGGTTGTGCGGCCTTACAAGTGCCGCAGTATTCGGATCTGTCGTCCAAAGCTTTCGCACGTTCTTGGGCAGAGCTATGCATGGCGGCAGCCATGTGTACTTCGGTGTGAAGAGCGTGCTGCAGATACGACTGGGTAAGCCCGTATCACAAAGGCAGTACAAGAGGTTACGATTAGAGACAAGCGTTGACTTCACCTGGTTTTTGTAATGAATTGAATTTGTCATTCCATTCTAGAATACTGTTTTGCACGTTATCGAACCTGAGTGAGAATGCCCTCATTCCATTTTGAATATTTGTTGGCCAAATAAAGCGTAGCGCTCATCTTCAGGAAGCTGTCGCCAAGAAGTTCGAAGCGCTCCATATCAAAGACATCAACACTGCCTGCAGTCGTAATGGCAGCCAGGTATTCGCCCTGTTCTGCTGCAGTTATATGATCATTTGAGATGCTGCGCTGTAGAACAGACAACGTCACCTCGGTTTTCATGCGTTTGTCATAACTGACGTCTCCGCTAGAAGACATAAGGGCGGGAACTTCAGGAGTATTTTTTGGCTTGGCGTAGACGTTGCCTTCGCTCATTTTGAATTGGTCTTGGTCCCAGTTTATCTCCATATTATGACAATTTTCAAAATTTCTATTGATGAAGCCATACAAGTATGCAACCTCTACGGGAAAAACTGACATTATCTGGCGCTCAATGTTTATCGGTTCCATGTATTTTTGCCAGGGCACTTCTAGGTCGGAAATTTTCATTTTATCCATGGCCACCTCAAAGCCTTTGGTGGCGAGCGGTTGGAGCTGCGGCCGTGGCTCATCGTAATCATCATCATGTATTGCATTACCCTGATGATCTACATTGCGTCGCAATGAGCAATCAACTATCAATGGCCGTGGTATATAGTTGTCTCCATTTATTGGCAATTTGTCCAATCCGAGAAATTTGTTAAACTCAACGCGAATGTATTCGGCATGCAGCATATAGTGCAGACGTCGTAAAATACTTGGCAAAAATGTTAGCTTCAACCAAAGATCGCCGGGAAAACCGTAATTGAAGCATAACTCAGGTATGAGTATTATCTTGGAACGAGTTCGCTTTTGGGCGCTAGTTTTGATTTGTTTTTGTATATAGAAATTTAGCTGATCGGTTAATTCGCGCACCTCGATAAGGAACTGCTGTTTGTGGACAACATCCCCGATGCTTTGACTATATTTACTGAAGGTGAATTCATAATAGGTGTTGTCCTGATGCTTATCCTCCATTTTACTGGTGGCAGTAAGATCTGTACGCACCTTGGTAACAATCATACGTTTCACATCATAGCTGGCGTACCATTGCGTCACAATCTTGCCCTCGTAGTCTTCGGGCTTCATTGGCTGCATTTGTTGGCGTTCTGCTACGCTGGTGGCACGTACTTGAGGTAGCCGTTGAAATTGCCGCACTAACGCCCAATCAATACCTATGACTGGCGGCACTGACAATGGCACGACCAAATAGGAGTTTTCACCACTATAGTTATTGAACATATAGAACGGCTGCCAAATGCGCAGCAAATCTCGAAAGATCATCACATGAAAACGCTTTAGCAGTTCCAATTGCTCCTGCGTCTCTATTACCATCTCCAGTGGTTTCTCCGCAACTATAATATGCGTCTCACCTTGGTGACTGAACAGCGGCATCTTGGCCAGACGAGGCAAACGTTTAAGCAGCAGGAGCGCATAGTTACGACCTGTTTTCATTGAATCGTAGACATGGCTAGTGTAATCGTCGCGTTCAAAACGTGGTTCCATATAAATTGTATATGCATAGCAAACAGTTCCAACCTCTGGCATCGCATCGTTCAACTCGTTGGGATATATGGCTTCATACGTTTTGGAGGCACTGTCGATTTTATCACGATTCTTACGGGTTTCTCTCACTGCAAAACATTGAGTATACAACAAAAAATTCACAAGCGACAAAATTAATGATACAGCGTTAGAAATTTTTAGTCCTTGTCATCAAATCCTTCAAGCACTGCAGTTAACCGGAATATTCATAGTTATTAGAAGCAATACTCACCATTATCACCATATTTTGTCCAGTGCTCGAAATGAACATTTGCAATCTCACTGATGCATTCCTTGGAACTTACGGGCAGAAATCGCTCGTTGAGTTCACCGATTTCATACAATTTAATGCAAGCTTTGAATGCGGCAGATATCTTTGCCCAATAACCGCTATCCATGGGATCGCTCTGTAAAAGAATTTTACAGGAAGCGGTACTATGAGTATTCAACTGTGACTTACATATATAGGTTCGGGTAAATTTGTATTCAAAGGTAATGTTAAAGCTACTATCATCTTTCTCTTCAAATCGACTAAATGCTTTTCACTTTCTTTTGGCTGCACTAAATTGAACCAGGGAAGCAAGCTGCCAAAAGCATCTGATGGCAATTGTTGGCAGTATCGGTGCACAACCTTGAGCGCTTGGCTAGCTATCAATACAGCTCCACTCTTATTGACGAATGGAGGAATCAAGTCCTCGAAATGTTCTTTAACTTCATATAGCAAAGGATCGCATTGTTCTAGGACACGCCTTTCGAGGAATTTTCTAATATTCTCGTGTGCCTTTCGATACTCTGATATCTGCATCTGTGTTTTATCCCGCTTTGTATCAGACGATATTAATGTATATGTGGAGTTTTTTGAGCGAGCCCGACCTTTAGTCTGAATATACATGTTAAACGTCTTGATCGGATCGAGACAAATCACATTGTTGCAAGACTGTATATCAATGCCCTCCTCCAGAACGTTGGAACAAATCATTATATTCGATGTACCATCGCGAAATTCTTGAATAGCCTGGAGATTACAACAAAAGATTACAGCAAATTAATATTTTGAAACATTTGAATAACAGTCGTCTTACAGCTTTATTGCAGAGATTTTCGTGTGTATTTTCACAAATATAAGATCTTCCAGTATTTCCAACCATAAACTGTGGCGTCAGAACATTTTCCAGTTCGGGTACTGCTTTAATATAGTTGCGAACCAAACCATATATGCATTTGCAGGTTAGACGGCGCTCCACAAAGACCAAACAGCATATGTCTTTATGATTTTTATTGCTAAAAGTTTGCTTCAAGTACTGCAAAAACACTTGCACTCGTGGCACCGAAAAATTCATGATCACCTCCTCTGTATTAAGTGCATCATCTGGCAAGTCATCATCGTCTAGCATATCGCGGAGCTTGGAAACTAGTAGATGGCGGATGTTTTCACAAAGTGTTATCGCTGCCCGATACAAGTTTCGCAAGATCAATGTCTCGGCTTGTCGTCGTTTCATCTCAAAGTCTAATATTAGTGACAAGATTGCTATAGATCCTGCGTAGATGCCATACGTATCGATTTGAAACAACAAATCATTCATCATTAACTTAATAGCACTCTTTTTGTTGCTGTCGCGTTCAGCATTGAAGCTCTTAGAATATCGCACGCGCTGCTGACCAATATCGACAGTGCCCAACATGTCAAAAAAGCTCTTAATGCGGCACCTTATCTGTTCGACCTTATGAAACTTCACCGGATTCCATATATATAGTAACATAGTCTCGCGAGGTTTCGAGGAATGCCTAAATAGAGAAGATATCATATGCATATACATATCGGTATGTTATTTCTTCTTTTTTATACCCTGAATCCATTGACCCTTGTCCGTCCGTCC
>JABVZY010000002.1:13785608-13799870 GCA_020883555.1 Drosophila nannoptera
CCGCGTCGCCCTGTAATGGAAACCACTCGGGGCATCTCAAATATTTACCAAATAATTAATCACGCCATGTCAGTGGCTGACGCGTAGGCGTCGACATCAGCTGACCCCCCGCCTCGGCGATGCTCGAATTCTAATGCTAATGCCAATGCCTGGTGGCCACTGATAAAATGAGCTGTAATGTTGCCCCGACTGCCGACTGTTGTGTATTTATTGTAAATTATGATGAATTTTTAAATAAAAGCCGACAGCTGAAGCTGTCTACACATGACGCACCTTCTGGCTGTCTCCTCGGCCTACACACACTCCCTCTCCCTCCCTCTCTCTCCCTCTCTCCCTCTCTGGAATTTCGCCGTTTCGAGCGCAAGCTTTGTTTTTGACAGACAGGACTTGAGTTCAGCATTCAGGAGATATTTACTCAGATTTGAGCGGAATTGTGAGCAAAGATGTCTGACGGGAATTCCTGATTTGCAAAGCTTAGGGAATATCTTCAATAAAAGTTGGCAACACTTAGCTTTTTATTAAACTAATATAATTTGACGTTAAGAAGAAAAATGAGATTTGAAAAGACATTTTTAGTATTCTTAGCTAAGAGCTTTCAATTACATTTGGTTAGCTCTGCTTCAAAGCAGTCACAGTCGCAATTATCCTTGCAGCTACAGATAGGCATATAGAGGTACTCGCTGGCCTTCCAAAGGTCGACCAGCTTCTGGCAAGCGTTTCGCTTGTAGGCCTTCTCGATCTTCTCCATTTGGTTATCTTTGTCGCAGTGACAAAAGTACTCCGGCTGAATAACTTTCTTTAGCCCGTAGCAGCATGCGTCTCGCATCAGCTTGTCCAGGGGATCCGCATTCGAGCCGAGACCCTTTTTGGGTATCGTCTTCATGACGATCTTGTGGATGCACTTCATGTCCACGTCCAAAATGACGGTGGATGTCAAATTGGGATCGAAGACTCGCTTCCGACGACAATTGTCCACGAATATCTCATAATGCGAGATATTAGAGTCGTCGTGCTGGTACCACTCTATGAACATGCACAGATTGCTGATGGGCGAGACCTTCACAATGGTTATGGGAAAGCTCTTGATCGGTGACGGCGGATACTCTTTGGTGCCATGCAGCAAGTTTTCAGTTCTGTTGCGAAACGCCGTCATGGCATTGAGGTCCATGAAGAAGTCCTTCATGTGCATCTTTAGCTCGAGCTTCCGTTTGCCTTCGGGCGTGCGCAGATACGCAGCATGACGGAGCGCCCGCCGGACTGCGATGCAGTGACAGCAGCAGCAATGCTTCTGATATCGCTCGCAACTATCTGGGACGAGATCGGTCATAGATAACGGTCCGGCGACACTTCCAGAAGGTTCATCTGGGTTCTTCAACTCCGACTCCGACTCCGACTCCGACTCCGGCTTGGACGGCTCGGGCTGGCTTGCTGATGGACTTTCGGACGGACGCTTCAACGACGAGCGTGGTGAGGCATTTGAGACCGGTGATGCTCTAGTCGACCGCTGAGCATTATCATCTGTTGGCAATACTATACTAACACGGTTAGACATGTTGGAGCTAGCTACTCTTAGCTAGCCTTAACAAATATAGGAGGATATACTGAAATTTACACTCATAAAGGGGACAGATAAATAATTCAAAATCTCTTGAGAAGCGAGGCAGAAGTCAGAATTCTGAAGAAGAATGACATCTTTTTCTCTGCCTCGTTTGAGAGTAATTTTGAATTTGAAATGTAATTCAATATAAGATAATTTAATATCGGTCTGCCAGACATTCTTAAGCCCGCAGTTAAGGTGGCTGCGCCTCGTTATTTTTATGGACTTAATGTTCGGCTCGAATGCAAGGTCCCGAAATGCTACTCATGTATTTTGGCTTGATTTCAGTCGTAATGCGACTATATGGCTTTGAATTTGTCGTCTTTGGTTTCTTTTGTCTTTTTTTACCCATGTTATTTCGCTTTTTCGCTCTTATCCGAGTTTACGACCTGGCTGCTGTGTGTGCGCGCCGTATAGGGACGACTCATTCATGGTTTAATGAAATACAAACAAGAATTGGCCTCTCCTCCGGCATCGATGGGCGCCGTTTGCAATCATCTTCAATCATCTTCGATCATAACGTATAGCGAGGCTTTATGGCCGGCCATCTATGGATGACCCGGCCATTGAATGGGAGCCCGTCTGCTGGCAGCCATTGATTCCGAGAGCAAGCGTTGCCCGGGAGCCTTGAAGGCGCACAACCTTGTCAATATTTATGTTCACAGCTCGAAACCGTAAAGGCAAATGTAGCATCAGGGAAATTTGCATATTGTCGTAGGCAGGCGGTCGTCAAGGCCTGTGGATGGGAGCATATGAAATGAGCAGCGGCCGCCATTCTTTTTGAAAAATGTCAAATATGTTTTTTCGGCACTAATTAAAATAGCTTAGAGCGCGTTGCATAATGAGCAGCCCATTAGTCTGCGTTTGACATGCCGCGCAGGGGATGGGGCATGGGCATGGGATTGGCTGCTAAGGAGTTAAAAACAAGAAGATACCTAACTTTGGTTTCACTTCTTATTTTCTTTCTTTCTTGTGCGCCGAGCTGCTCATTCAACTTGGGCGGCCATACGTGGCGGATGATTAACACGCTTACCATATTACGCATACGCGGGGTTATCCGGGTGTTACTGCTCAGCTTACAAGCGAAATCTGACTGGCGGCAAAGTGTGTGTGAGTATGTGAGGGTGGCTGCATTTGTGTGTGTGTGCGTTAAATTATGTTTGCTTTATGATTTATCTAACACACACTCATAAGAATGTGGGCCATGTACCGAACGCCATTCCGACAATATGTTTTATCCGCCTTTGTCTGCTCCTACCTATCTTAGGCCGGGTGCTAGCAATGCCATTCCTATCATAGGCCCCACGGGGTGTCAGGCTCTAACAACGGGGTGCCTGCCTACAGCCTGCTGGCTGCTGCCAGTCAGCCAGCCAGGCGTTATAATAGACTTTCCCTCCCGACAAATGTAATTGCGTTCAAAAAGGAGCCGCCGGTTGCTATCTGCAAGAGTCGACCCTCACTGCAAAATATAACAAGCTTTAATCATAAATAAATACGCCGGCAAATAAAGATGCCAGCCGTGGAATATAAAACAAAAAGAGAAAGATGATAGAATAGCTCCCATATAATAGAATAAAAAGTGTCACGCTAACGTTGACTTTGATGAAAAAGGTCTTTATAATATATATTTGAGGCGCGTACGGAATGCCTTTGTGTGGGCCTTAAATTCCGTACGCGCTTACGCTACCGTTATTATATTTATAAACTTCATATGAATGAGTTTGAATTCTGCAAATTTTTTGAATCAAGAAGCTTATAATCTGAAGCATCTTGTGTACGATTTAAATCCATATGATTTCATCGTTTTGCATTTAATTGGGGTAATTAAAATTTCGAAACATTATCATTTTCTCTCATTTTCATTAAATTTTTGCTCTGACCGCCATCCCCGATGTGGCTTAAAGACTGCGACGGCACATTAAAGTGCGTGCGGCGGCATACTTAAAAACTTTTTAAAAAAGTAATAGTCTGTGGTTCTCGCCTAGGAGGGTTTTGACTCCAGGCGAACTGCTGAAATTGTGAACAAAAATGCAATTAAATTGATTGAGGTCAGAGGGCGCTGAGTACTTAAGCCACGGGGTATTTCCCATAAGTTAAATTATTTTTTGTGTTACTTTTATTTTTCTTCGGCACTTTTATTACAAGTATATGAGGTGGATGAGTCTGTGTGTGCTGCTTGTTGATACATTGAAGTGGCCCCACTTGAACTGACTTCTGCTCTTTTCCCTGAAAATTGATATGCTACCGGTATTTCCCCCCCACAAGCTGCCTTCAAGTGCGTATTTTGCCGCCTCTGTCAACGCTTATTGTGCGGCATTCTTTGTTGGCCTTCCGACAGGGAATTCGCTTTTGTCCGGCGACGGCGACGGCGGCCCATCAGAAGTGGGGCAACTAATTCAAAACTTTGGGCCGTCAAGAATAAAGTTTCGGGCAATGCGTAAAATATCGACTGACATCTTTCACCATGGCGCTTTGCGCTGACAACTTTTAAGAGTCTTGTATAATTGCCACGTCGCCTAAAGCGGCCCGATATAACTTGGTTGCCATCGGCTACGAGGGTGCAGAGAGTTTCGGAAAACTTTCCGTTTGCTTTTGCTGCCTAAATGTGAAAAATAATTAATATTCAGCTTTACATTGCGCCGGAAGTCAGATTGCCAGCTGCCCACAGCACTCACACATGCACACACACACAGTCCGACGTAAAGCACATATCGCCATTGCCTGCCTTCATTCCGGCCCCGCATATGGCCCAAAGGTCGCTCATTAAACACGATATGGCCGCTGGCCAGCCGCACTAGTCGAGCCTGAAACCCCGTATTTACTCGGGATTGCCACAGCTAATTGCACTTAAATTTCTGGGTGCCTGACTCCTTTATGAACTGGCCACAAATGTTGCGAATGTGGCTCGTTTGAGTGTCGTGTCGATTGGCTGAAAACTCAATCGTTGGCCATATATAAAATAACAATATGCCTTTACGACCGCAAGCCGAAAGGAAAGGGCGGAGGTCAAGACATGTCCTTCTCAAAGCGCCACCCGAGATTTCCAACCGAACTGAAATTTTATTTCGCATAGTTGTCGGACATTAAGGGCCCGATAAATTAAAAAATATTGTGAAACCCAGTGAAATATATGTGCCATATATTATTTATAGCCACTAAAGCTTTATATAGCCGACCATACTGCCCATGGAATACCAAAAGCGCTTTACGACTTTAAGCTGGCAGACGGACATCCATATTGTGTGAAATCGAGTTGGGCCAAACATGCATTGATTGATTCATTCCAACTTAAAGAATCGCATAATTGAAATGCAAAGGAGAAATCCGAAATATCTTACTTCCTCAAATTGCTCAGCTAGTGTTTGTTTTTGCTGCTTTGGCCTGGCCTTGGGCTCGGTTGTGTTCGGTTTTTCAATTACTTGTGAAACGAAACGCAGACACCGAACCTTGAATGTGCATGCACAGTTCAATAATTTGTGGAAGCTGGCCAATAAATACTTGATTTTATAGCGAACAAATGCAGGAGCCCTCGACGCACCTGACCGTATAATCGAGCAACTGACCCGAGCAATCGGAAGGCCGGCAAGGCGAGAGTACATTGGAATTACGCATACTTTAAAGCAAAGCTGATTAGAGGCAAAACGTTGGCTATAAATAGCTAGGCTGAGAGATATTCGGTGCGATTTGGCAACAATTTCAAATAAACTTGGTGCGACCCCTCTTAGGCAATGAATAAATAACACGCATACGCAGCGTTGGCCGCAGGGGATGCCGCCAACAGCGGCAAATCAATAGCGTCAAATCAAGTGACGCCTTGCAAACAATCTAATATCGAATTGAAATTGAAACGGATTGGGCAAACAAACACGCGCACACCCACGCTTGCCCCCGCACACACGCACACACGTTAGAGCCCCGGCCGAAGCCGAATCCAAGAAACAAACTCAAATAAGTCTGAGCTGGCTGTCGGGATAAAGTCGACAGTATGCTGTATGACAGCCTTTGGATTTGGCCGAATGAATTCGTATTAGTTCTGCGTTCCCCGATTGTTCAATGCTGGCTTACTGCCTGTCTGGCATCCTTCTGCCATCAGCTCGATGCGTGCCGAACCTTGAAAAATAATAAGGCAAGAGTGCCAACAGCGAAGAGTTGCCTGTACACGGAATAAATGAATCCTTTGCTCCGGCTGAGCAAAGGCCAGGGTTCAATCGGAATCTGTTGTGCCACGGCAAGAAGAAGCGTGGTCCCGTTATAATCTTTAGTTGCATTCGGCGAGCTGGTATGTAAATGAATGCAAACGAGTTCATTCAAGGCATCCAATGTCATGAACCTATATGAATTTATGGATCTGCCATGTTTCCCTCCCGTCTGCCCTGATAGTTGAAGAATGGAAATGGGAATGAATAATATTTGTACAGTTTTTCTGAATTTTTATGAAAATTCTATCATGTTCCTCGCATCTTAATAAATTAAATTTGTCAGTACATCTTATCCCCCTTGAATTTCATTCTGTCTTCCCTCTGGTTACACGACTTTGCCATTTATTGAGTTCCCCAAGTTATGCAAAACAAAAAGGGTTCGATTGTGTCCCTAGGCGGGGACAGAAAATATTCTATGTAAATTATTGACTGCGGCAATAACATGAAACGGTTGTCCGCAGACCGCAGCATGTAGCATAATTAAGCTTTATGCAAAATGCTAAATATTACGTATACGCAACGTGTTGTGCTACAGCTGTAAGCGAAAGCTGCTTAAATCATTCTGCGACAACGACTTTAACATGTATTCACTAACCGGCGATCTCTTGTCTCACTTTTTGCAGCAACTGCCGCCGGTCAGAGAGCAAAGCCGCACAGACGAGCCCGGACAGCAAATGTGGTCAGAGCTGGAACAAAATGTGCAAAATAAAACACGCAACTGTGGCATTAGCAGCAACAGCAACACGGTACACTCTGCTAAAAACCTAAATGCCATAAACTGAATACAACTGTTGGCCAAAAGTGCAAACACAAAAAAAAAAAAGAATAAGAAGAAGGGAAGCCAAAAGTAAAAGAAGGAAGCGGAAGTGGCCCGAACGAGGGCATAAAACAACTCGCACACGGCGCCAGCCAAAAACAGGAAGACACAACAGTCACTGTCGCAGAAGCACTCACAGGAGTGAATCGGAATATCGGAGGCAACGCCTGAAACATGTATGCGGCGCTAATGGACATCAGCGAGAAGCTGGCGGCCAGCCTGGCCTACGCGCCGCAGGAGCTGAGCGCAGCCGGCGGCGCTCTGAATGTCAGCCAGCTCAGCAACTCGAGTAAGCTAGATGGACCTGTTGTGGGAGCAGCGGCCGGTGGAGCTGCAGCCGCCGCAGCCGCGGGCATGCACAATACCAGCACCGATGACTACGTAATGGCATGGGATCGCCCGGAGACCTATATCGTTACCGTGCTCTTCACGCTCATCTTTATCGTCGGCGTGCTGGGCAATGGCACGCTGGTCATCATATTCTTTCGGCATCGTTCGATGCGCAACATACCGAATACGTAAGTGCCCCGTGGCGAGCCACTTATACATATGCCCGAACCATGGCGTATACTCGATATAAATATGGTCTAAATGAGCGCTGCGTGCCACAGGAATTGCCACTCAACATTCATGACGCTGAGTTATGAGCCGCATCTTTGATTTGATTGCCCCTTGTTCGCCTTGTATATATGCCAGCCAGATCTGGCCGACTGCGGTCAAAACAGCTGTCGGCACAAGCTTGGCCAAATTAAAAGTTCAACGGAAATGTTCATAACTTTGCGGGCGCACAGAAGGCGCAATCTCTGGCCGAGAATATTAAGCAGAACTCTCAAAATCTTGAAGGTCGCACCAGACTCCGTAGGGCTTCAGGGTCCAAACACCATCGATTACCCAAATTATGTAATGCATAATTTAGCTAAATTGATGCAAAAAATGTAAACATTTTCCTTTTAATTAAAAAAGAAAAAAATGGCCAATTATTAATTGGCTTTCAAAAGCGGAAGAAGGACAGGGGCTCCGTGCATGTTTTATTTACACAAATTTCTGTGAAAAGTTATGGGAGAACCTACATCAAAACGAAGCCTGCCTTAAACTTGGCCAGGGGCTAAAGTAAACACCTCGAGCTTCTGTGCTTGAAAAATTCGACTTCTGTCCAGCTGAAGTTGGCGATAATTACCTCAAAAAACTTAAACGATTAAAGCTATTTCGAATGGAGCCCGGTTCATGATTTTCACATTACGGCCGAGCTGAAGTTAGCTTAATAGTTGATAAGCCAGGGCTCTATTTAATTTGGACACTTTGAAGCCAGTTGTAAATCAGCTATAAGCTCTGCTCAGCGCAGCTTCACACGGCGTATGCGTAATGCGTGTTGCTCATCCTCCTCATTTATCTGTCTGCGAATAGCCAGCGGACTGAGCTCGCATATATTGCCAACTTTCTCATTTGGCAGCTGGCTTTACTTTATCTAAGCCTCAGTTGCATAAGCCTTGCCAATTCCAGCTGCCACAGAACATTGCAAAGCGAACAGCTGTTGACATGTTTTATACCCTATGGCCTGGCCTGGCCTGGCAATGTGCACGAAATGAGTGTACTCTGGCTATGGGAAATTGCATGCAGCTGTTGTTAAATAGCTTACTTATCCAGGCACATTTCCCTGGCTGAGATGGCTAAGAATTACTTGATTTGGCTGCTAACCGGGTATACCCGATCTCCCTCGACGAGGGGTCCCATGGAAATGTTTATTAATTTAGAAACTTGCAGGAAACTCCGAGTTTGTACAACTATGTTGCGCCTTGTGGCCGTACGCTTGCGTATGAAAAATTAAAGAACATTGAAATGGTAATTCAATCAAAAGTTTCGCAGACACATTTGGTCTGGGGTGCGGGGCAAGGTACTTCCAAACAGTTGCATAACAAGCATATTATAAATTGTGCTCACGCTTCGACTGCCAATAAATGTGTCCTTCCTGCGATTTCCCATGCCAATGCCCATTATTTCTGCATGCACCAAAAGAGAGATAGAGAGAGAGAGAGAGAAAGAGACAGTTAGGAAAATCGCAAGTGAAAAAGTGCAGAATAAAATGCTTAAAAAATATTGCATTACCTGCAGGCCAGGTGGGCGCATTGTGAACTATTGTGTGAGCAACTCGTAGTCATGACAATACCAATGCCAATGCAGTGCCAATCAGTGGACCACCGGACCAGGACCAGCCAATGTAATTTTTGCGTCGGGTCCAACGTTATGGCGGGAGCCGGTCTTTGTCCGTTCGTCTAGACGGACCTCAATTGACATCAATCAGAACTAACAAGTTGTGGGCGATAATGATGCGCGTTTGGGCCAAATGTCTTCGGGCTGCCACCTCGCCGGGCCCTGGGGCTCTGGGGAGCCAATGTCAATGGCATAGCAATTTGTTAAATAAAGGCTGCATTTGCCTTTTAACTGTTAACTGGTCGTTGCGTCGTTGCGTCGTCTGTGAAATAAAAATCTGTTCCATTTGACAACACTTGTGAGGGCATGACTATGGCATGACTTCGATTCGGCTGCTAACCCAAATCAAGGACTCCACTCGAGAGCTGCACAAAAGGAATACCCCAAAAACGGCTGTCATTCGAGTGCTTTTCAAGTGACTGCACAGCGGTCCGTGGTAGGACAAGCATCGTTCCCTTTTGTCTTCCTCCTATCTACCTCCATTCCGATATCGATAACAATGCCCTGTTCCATTCCAATTCCAATTTCAATTCCAGTGCAACCATGCAACAAATTTGACACGTTTAACTGTGCGTGAGCTGAACAAATGTTCCCATTTTTCGCACAATTTTAGGGTTTGCCATTATCTAGAAAATGGCGCGTGAGAAATGGGGAAGACGGGTCTCTGCAGACAGTATAAGTCGGGGCATATGCTAGGTCTATATACAATATCATCACTTGACCAACGAATCCAATTCCAATGCCTCTCTTCAATTGCAGCTATATACTCTCGCTGGCCCTGGCCGACCTGTTGGTCATAGCCGTCTGCGTCCCAGTGGCCACCATTGTCTACACTCTGGATAGCTGGCCGTTCGAGCGTACCATGTGCCGCATTACCGAGTTCTTCAAGGACATCTCGATAGGCGTCTCCGTCTTCACCTTGACTGCACTCTCGGGCGAACGGTACTGTGCCATTGTCAATCCGTTGCGCAAGCTGCAGGTGAGCAAATCTCGAGGTAGATGCGCCATCTAATGACCCTTGATTTATTTGCTTTTCCCTTTGCTTTCATTGACTTTTTGCAGACGAAGCCGCTGACTGTCTTCACGGCCGTGATTATCTGGGTCTGTGCCATTTTGCTGGGCATGCCGTCGTTCATCTTCTCCAATGTGCGGGGCTACAACATGACCACCCCCAATGGCAACATAACCATCGAGTACTGCTACCCGTTTCACAACGAGATTTCTGCAAAGTGAGTGCTCGGCTTGCCAAATGCCCCATCAGTTCAACATATACACATATATATATATCTTTCGCCCCATTCGTTTTTATTTAGTTTTAAGTGGGTGTCCAAACACCTCTCTCTCTCTCTTCTCTCGCATTTTTATTGCCTCTCTGTCTATAGCTTTCTCGTAAAGCAAACTCCAGTCAAGCAGAAGCCGTTTCAGGGCCTCCAGTTCCTACTGCGAAATTTAACGCGCATCTGAGGCAAACAGCTAGGACTTTCAGCAACATTGTAGACTTCAATCGCTACTCATAATTTATCTAGATGCTCTCGATTTGTTAACGGTTTTCAGGCAGTTGGCAAATAATGCCACTTCCTATTGAGTTTTCATAATAGAAATTTTATTTGCGAAAAACAATTATTAATAAAGTTGATGTTTGAGGACTTTGAAGGACTCGGCGTTGCAAAGGAGAGTAGAACCATCTGTAAAATTTAATTAAATTTAATTAAATTATTTATAAATTTCGTGGTTGGATTCCTACTCTCCAAATACTTATGAAATATCTTTTCACTGTGGAATATATAAATAATATCGCGGGAGTCCGCCATAGGCAAAAGAATTTGAAATCGCAATTATCACGCTTATTCATACTTATTCTTCCCCGACGCAATTGTTATTTTTACTGGCGGCTGCTCGTCCTTTAAGTAATTGCCATTTCATCGTCCTCTTTCGTTATGTGGCGTGCTCCAGCTGCAATTAGTTTAAAGGTGCTCGAAATCATTAAAGTATCTGCGTGATGCGCTCACCTGGCCACATCCTTCATCCGACATCTTTATACTCTCCTGCATGTCCGGCCCGCTCGACTCCGGCTGCCTTATTTATCATCCTGCCACAAAGTTGTTGCTGCCGCTTGGCAGGCCGGGCTCAACCTGTCCATAGGCTCTGCTCATTCGTTTCGCTGATAAACTACTTAAATTTAATTCCGTTCGTCCTTTTTAATGCACCTTCAACAGCTGCCACTTCCACACAACCACGCCCTTGCCCCTGCCCCCGTTGTGGCTGTGTCTGCCCGCCTGTTGCCGTAAGTTCGAAATCCTTTCGTACTGGGCACCAGCTGTTGCCTCATAATCTCCCGCTTCTCGCTCACCCTCTCGCCCTCTCGCTCTCTCCCCTCGACTGTTATTTGCAGCTTTGGCCAATGGGTTGTAATATTTTTATACAAATCTTTAAACGTTAAAGCTAAGTCAACAAATTCGCGCAATATGAGTAAATATTTTAAAATCCCTTTAAATTAATTTTTCTGGTCGTAAGTCAAAAAAACGAGCCACGCCCCATTACTCATTGGATGTCTTGTCGGCGCAGACATTTTAATGGCGGGACAAATTGCTTAGACGTGCATCTATTTGGCCATAAGCCGCTTACATAATTATTACTGAATTATTACCAATTTGCTTGACAATCAGCCGGGAGTCACAAATGGAATTAAAATTTGTAATTTGTGCGCCTCATTAGAGCAGTTCTGGAGTGGGAATTTAAGCTCGGAGCTGAATTTCATTTATTATTTATTGGTTAATTAACACGAGCCGAACTGGAATACATTCAACAAGCTCAGCCATTATTCATTATTAAATTGAAGTTCGTCAGTTGACAATGCCAGCCATTCTTGCAGGTTTCCCGGGAGAAGGAACTGTCATCTGTGGCAGAGCTTCCTTGAAGACTGGAGTTAATCAAGCTCTTTGCTCTTTACTCAATGGCTTGGCCGGGGCTCATTTTTCATCGTCCATGTCAAGTGCGATACTAAGGGCCACCTGTTGGCGCTCTCTTTGCAGATATATGGTAATTGCTAAGGCGTCCATTTACTATTTGGTGCCACTGTCCATCATCGGCGTGCTGTACATCATGATGGCCAAGCGATTGCATATAAGCGCCCGGGATATGCCCGGCGAGCAGCTGAGCATCCAGAGCCGCAGTCAGGCGCGTGCCCGTCGCCATGTGGCACGCATGGTGGTGGCCTTTGTGGTGGGTGAGTATCTAGGCGGCTTGGCCCCTGGCATAGGATCCACTAATTGCCCGCTCAGTGTTCTTTATATGCTTCTTTCCATATCACGTATTCGAGCTGTGGTACCATCTCTATCCCACGGCCGAGGAGGACTTCGACGAGTTCTGGCATATGGTTCGTATCGTGGGATTCTGCACCAGGTAAGCGCTTTTATGGCTGGAGCTGCAGCAACTGTAACTGCGGCGCAGTTTTATCATTTACTTGCCGCCTCAGGGCGCAAACTATTTGAGGACTTTGCATAGTTTGCTTCTTTCAGTTATTTGTCTTTTGCACTGCCCCAGGGCTGTCTTTAGCATATTTTTTAATTGAAAGAGATAATCCCTGAGAAGCACGTCCCCCCCCCCGTGCCCCTCCGTGCCGGGGCACCCTCTTTACCACATGCACTCGCATGCCTCAAGTTGCAGTAAATTTTCTTTCGCTGACAGCTGCACCGCCCCCCCCCCCCCCCGCCCCCTTGCTCGCACTGGTAGCTTCACTTAGCGCAGTAAAGTGCAAAAAATAATGTGTCAGCATTTCGGGCAACTTAATTTGTGACGACTGAGACTGTCAGTTCCACAGAGAATAATTTGCATTTTACTTAATGCCGAAAGGGTTGTCCAAAAGCGCTAAAATAAATACTATCCGAGCAAAATATTCAGCAGTGGATTAAGACATTCAAATCGACAACGGAACAGGGCAAATTATTTACTTTAAGCTGAATGCCAAAAGCGATACGAAGTGTTTGCCGAGCTGTTAGGGACGCGAATTGTTGGCTCTCGAGCTGAATCGATAGGTAAAAGCTACTTAAGAGCCAAGCCAGCACTTCACTTCAATCGCGAAATAATGGACGCAATGGAATCGTTGATATGCTATGATTGAGTACAAATCGGTCATATGATTTGTCTTCGTTGAAGGGATAGATTTACCTGCAAGGGCAATCTTTGCAGAGATCGATGAATCGCAGCCCCAACCTCAGCCTCAGCTCCTATACCGAAGCGACGTCTTTGCTGCATAAGTGTAGCATACTTTTCGCCGTTAAGCCCGGGCCAAAGCCAGACACATCGGAGAGCAATCGAATCACAGCTGAAGCCCCTAATAAAGGCAAATGGTTTATGATGTTGCCATTTGAGGCAATGGATGGACGGCCTGGCCATTCCCTTTGCCAGCGGACAAAGCTTGGCCTGTCTGCCTGACTGCGAGCTGTGGGCACGGACTAACGGTTCACTTTGGCCTCTTCCATTTGCAGCTTCCTCAACTCGTGCGTTAATCCGGTGGCGCTTTATTGTGTGTCCGGCGTTTTTCGGCAGCATTTCAACCGTTATCTGTGCTGCATTTGCGTCAAACGGCAGCCGCATCTGCGCCAGCATTCGACCGCAACGGGCGTCATGGACACCAGCGTCACCTCGATGCGCCGCTCCACCTATGTGGGCGGACCGGGCGGCGGCGTCGCCGGCGTCGGCGGTGGCGCCCATCGAGCCTCGCTGCACATGAACAACAACCATGGCGTGGGCACGGCAGCTGGGCGCGGCGGCAGTTTCCATCGCCAGGACTCGATGGCATTGCAGCACGGCACTGCCACCGGCACCGGCAACGGCAGCGGCAGTGGCAGCAGCAACGGCCACGCCCACAATATGAGCTTGAGCAGTGGCGTTGGAATCGGCCGCGCCTCCATCATCAATGAGAAAAGGTGAGGCACACTGATTGTGGAGCTGCTGGAGGAGGGCTCGGCCGGCCAGCAGGCCGACGCGCAGCTCTAAGCACCTGGTCACTGATCTCACGCGCACGCCTCTGTGTGTGTGTGTGTGTGTAATTGGCAGTAATTGTTGTGTTGAGCCACAGCATCATTCAAATCACCATCATCATTATCATTAGCTCTCATTGGTGTGAGTATTGGACTAGGCTTTAAGCCCAGCCCTGTCTACGAGGTGTCAGCCACAGCCGCTAAGTATTATTGATCTCTCCGCACAAAGTGCTGGGCAGAACTGGACGCCATGAGCTGCCTGCTGGAGGGGCGTCTAGTAAAGCTATTCATCGGTATGTACTCATTAGCTGTATGCAAATGCCATGGCAATTGTTAGGCTCGATTTGTTGTACATACATAATTATAATCGATAGACACTCTTCGGCGTATTCCATGTGATGTGGTTAGGTATTAGCTGTAAGCGACATTTGCTAATAATATATAGATATATGTACGTAA
>JABVZY010000002.1:13799964-13815185 GCA_020883555.1 Drosophila nannoptera
CTCACACATCCACAGAAGTATGCAATTCCATTTAATGTGAACCGATGTAGCTGCAAAATATATCAATAGCTATAATTAACGGTTAATCATAATTATGTAAATAAATTAATTGATAGCTGTTTAGTTGTTGTTGCTCTCTAGAGTTACCCTGCAGATATAAATAAAATATATATACACTCCATTAGTTGCTAAAAAGAAAATTCAAGCGAAAGTTATCCCGAGATTAGTATAATTGCAGTTAATTTATAAGAACTCTTTGACCGTGGGCATATGATTATAAATGATCTATATTTAAATATGAAATAAACTCTATGCGAACAGTTTGAGCTCCATTCAGCTAACTTTTATTGTCCAAGCAGCCACAGGTAAGAGCCAAAGTGAGAATAATCTTTTCTGTCCCACGCAAATGTTTAATACAATTTATCAATATTTTCACAGCACCCAGAGAATGGATTATTGGAATATGATCTATCATTTTGTATAATTATTAGCCATTTCTTAAATTTGTATTTTACGATTTCAGCCTAATCCAAAGCTACAACGAGCGCACTCGCTACTAGGAATAGCATTTGGATCGAGTCGCATTATCCAGTTCCTGCAGTTTCCTTAGGGAAGCGAATCCTACCATTTTTATAGAATAAAACTATCGCTTAAGATGTAAGTTAAAGTTGTTACTACTAAACTGTTTCACCTGTGTCAAAAGTGCATCAAATCAAGTGGAAATAAAAGGCCAATTATCAAAACTCAACTTTTACTAGATTCCTCCGAATTTCAAAGCATTTCGCAATGTTAGAGGCTTATCAATTTATGTCCTCGATTGCTGGAATCAGTTAATTAAGAGACTATGGCAAAAGCTGGTAATTATGCTAAAACTAAGCCCGACTTGGTCAATTTGCATTTGTAAATAGGGAAAATGTGGCTGGCAACGGGTTCAGGCTGAATTTTGTGCCCGCACAAAGGATTGCAAGGAAATCGGAAAACATGGAAATTTATTATCTGCTGCCACTCACACAAGCCCTATTGTCTGCCTCCCCTTGTTGTTGTTGTTGTTGTTGGTGCTGCTGTGTGTGTGTGCGTGTGGAGCCTCGTATATTGGCTGAACATCGCATACACGCTCTCGCACACACCTTTGTTGGTCCCAGACAAAAGTTATTGGCATGCAATAAATGTTGAAGTCAAAGTGGCTAATCTACATCGTCCATCCGGCCGCATTGACATGCCCATTGAGTGGGCGGTCTACCAGGTCGTCGCACCTGTTTGACCCATACTAAATCAGCTGCACAGAGCTCGACAGCTGTTTCCACAGATAAGAGCTGGACAATGAACAAATTTTGCCAGCTTTCGACCCTTAAAAGTGGAGGCCATAGAACACCTTGCCGCCTGCTAGGCGGGGGAGGGATAGTAGGGGGAGGGCTAGTAGGCGTCGGCAGCCTGGCCACAGGTAATGCTTATGTTAATCGTAATTTGTGTTGCCTGCAGCATGCCACAATCTGGGTCAGAGCGCACCAGATTTATGTACACAGTCAACATGTAAATATGTGACCATCTGCCCCCTTTCCTTTCCCTCCGACGCCCCCGTGTTAATGCGAAAAACCAAATCTGGCCACAAATTTTGTTGGTGTTGATTGGCAAATTCTCCCTCCGGCCACACTCTGTCGATTTGTCGGGGTTATTGTCAGAAGTTGTGGTTGAATTTTCTATTGCACAATTAGCTAATTTGCTGGCCCGGGCTTATTGGTCCACTTCAGGCCAGCCGTTAGCTTCGAGGTTTATATAGAGCTCAGATATTGGTGTCGAAATGTAATTACAGTAAATATTCTGCTGCCATTTCCTCTCAACTTTGTCGTGCTTCAATTGACTTTACTATCTAATTATGGTCCATTACAAGTTTGGCCAAATAATTACGGCTGAGCGCTAAAACTTCCGATGTCGCCTGCTCTGGGAAGTGGACTACGCTTTTCATCAATACTAAATAATTCTCCTCCAATCTCTTCTCATTTGATTAGTTGATTATTTGCGTTTTCTCCTCTGAGCCATGTTGTTGTCAGAGTTTGGCTAAGCTGTTTGCCAAAGTTCTAGTACCAGCAGGATTTCTTTCTATTACATGTCCTTTGGGTGGCCCAACTTGGCCAACAAAAAGCAAAAAGTCCGCAACAGTTGCCGCTCTGTTTTGTTTGTATTGTGGACTCCCAATTTGTTGACCAAGCCCAAATCAAGTGTTGACTCGCCTCTGCATCAGCAAACAAATACCCAACGGCCCGCCCCTGCCCTGGCTCTGCTTCTATGGCCCGTCCTCGTCCTCGTCCTTACTTGCATTTCTCACAGCTGCAAAGGACAACCTGTAATAGACACTTAACATATGCAAATGACTGTTGCAGAGCAGCCATTGAGTGTGAGGTGGGGAAAGCCCGAGATAATTGTTGCCACCTCGGGGATAAACTTTATGGACCTGAGCATTATTTTGGAACAATATTTCATAATGTTTACGTTTATTAAGAGATGCTTTGGGGGCGGGAAGCACGGAAGATGATGAAGAAGATTTCTGTGTAGGTGAACCGATTTTCTACGTAAATCTGTTTGGAATCTTTCAGCTCCTCCTGTGAGCTTTGATAATCGCATCTGTAAGTGCTGGTAATTACCATCAGCCGAGCGAGAGAGAGCGAGAAAGAGAGAGAGAGAGATTTATTACGCCCAACGAGAGCGTGGGCCCAGCTAGGCTGGCAGGAGAACGTGGCTAGACACAGGCAGCTTAATGGCATCGAGAACGGATGAAGAGGCATAACTAACACTTAGTGCTGCGCTGACGTCAGTGTACTTGATAGCTATGCTTCCATCCTTCGCATGTCAGGGTATTCAAATTTCCTCATTTGCGCACCGAAAAGAAAATGAGTTCCGAGTCGGCGGAGTGATTCTTATCCTGTTGCCATAATCCTTATATGCTTGCCTGCCACGCAATGCAATTTAACCAAGGCTTAGTTGGTCAAATGACAACCTCTACTCCACACTCAACTGCTTCTCCCCCCTCTCCTCCTCCTCCCCATTCCAGGATGCGGCCATCCTTTTGTGTTCGCTGTGTTTTTGGCCACTTTGATAATGTTTTCGCTTTGCTTTGTGGCTGCTTTGTTAATTGGCGCTTCCCCGACCCTCAGGCCCCGCAACAGGGCGTGGCCAGTGACAATGGAGTAAGGGTCGCATGGGGCAGGGGCAGGGGCAGGCGTGTGTTATTCTGGCCCGTTACACGCACGTGTGGTAATACAGCCCAGTAAAAACGGAAAAAAGCCGCAGATAATTCCAGGCTGTTCCGTTCATGGGCCAGCGAATTGTTTCCGGCCTTATCCCGGATTTGCTGGTCGATGATTTGAATTGGTCTCATTTTTGTTTTAGCTACTGAATACTAACAAGTGAGATATGCTGCATGTTGAATGGTGGCTTGATTTGTTGACCCGGCGCATAAATTGGGCTTATTGTCTTTTGTTGCAGTTAATTGATATGCGAATATCCAAAATGATATTAGTGAATGACAGTAACAATTATAAAAAGTTAAGCATAATTACCAACAAGTTGATCTTGCTTAGTGAACCAGTTAATTGAACGCTTTGAACTTTTTTATTTGCCTTTCAGCCTTACCTTTATGGCTTTAAGCCCGAAATGAACGAAATGAAAGCAGAAATATTTGCTATGCGTTTTTTAGTCGTTATTTGGAATCGAACAATATCCATTTGATATCAATTTGTGTAGCCGAAAGCCGAAAAAAAGGGTCGGCGATAAATTCAATACGAGCCCAAAGGGCTCAACTGCGGCTGAGGCAGTCAACGGTGTAATATCCTCGAAAGGATTTATTTAAAACTTTTGGGGATAAGCGAAGCCAATAAGTTGGGAAATTAGCTGTATTAGGTGAAAGGCCAATCAGTCCATCAGCTTCACGCTCTTCGTGCAGTTATGAGTGCAGATTCAACACTTGTCGGTGTGAAGGCCAGGGTTCAGAGGTCAGAGTCGGAGTGTGGCAGTCGCGGGCAGTTAGATATTTTCAAGCGAATTGACTGCCCCTGGTGTCCTGCCCCACTCAGTGGGTGCCAGGTGGACACTTAATAGGCTTACCAATAGCCCCTAAGACGGCTTAAATGCAAAGTGCGTTAATTTAATGAAGGCAACAGCGGAACAATAACGGCGAGTGCCACAGCAGCTGCGACAGGTACAGTGCCGTCCAAGAGTTTGTTGACCTCTGTCAAAATGACCACAGAAAGAAGGCAAGTATCCTTCTTCAAATGTCCAACGAAAAGCAATAAACATGAATGATTAGAAAGAATAAACATTTAACAATAAGTTAATGAATTCATTTCCTGCCAGAGCGAAACCACATAGTCGAGTGAGATTCAATTAATTTAAAAGTTATCGTCTGTGCCTCATAATCTTTATCTTCACGCCGTTATTTTGAACTTTATCGACATCTGGTTCTTCTTCTAAAGTACATCAATTGACTCAGCCAACTATAAAAGTTCATTAAGTTGCTTTCGGAGAAAGTTCACCCCAGCAAAGCGCAGGAAGGAAAGGCAATTAGTTGATGCCACGCCCGAAGTTTGTCCCTTCGCTTCATTGGGTATTAAAGAGATTTCCGGGGAAGGGTCCAGCGACAATATTAAACGAGTTGAAAATTCCATTGACCAGCTGCACATAGATTAAAGCAAAGGTAGGGGTCACACGGGGTTCCATTGGCCACTGCAAACCTACTTTTATTTCCATGTGGGCGCACGAGTTATTTTAATATTTGGCAATGGATAGGGATCCAATCGAGCTTCCATTTGTTGGGGCAGTGGAGCATAAAACCATTAAAAATCAATCGGGCCCTAAAAATGCAAAGTGCCCCGCCTACCAGTAGTGGGCGCATACATAACTTGTTCGATTGAGACAGCCGAGGGCAAACAAAGCCCTTCCAGGCCCGCCCACGCGAAATAAACAAAAGTATTTTGTCTTTGGCTTTACATTCCGCTAAATTGAGTCTCAGCTTTACGCAAATGGTCCAAAGGCTGCCCGGAGAACCTCGTGCTTGGCTTTCGCATATGTGCAGATAACTACATACAGAGCTTATACCCTTCCGAAGGGTTCAAGTGGCTGGAAATGCAAATTCGTTCTGCGGAACACGTGAGAACAAATATTTAAAGAAAGTATAGCATACTTTTCAGAGCCCAATAATCAGACTATCCGAATTAGAAACGCATCATTTAAGCAGCCAGGCAACAAGCTTTTCATATAGTTGTTATCCTTTCATTCATTTCATTCCTTGTTATGGGTATTTATATTTCGGCTTTGGGTTTCAATTTTTGCGAGTCCCTGTGTATAGCCGCTCCGCGTTGTCCTTGGCAACTATTTTGTGCTGACTCGTCGCAGCTTGGCGCTCAATGCTTAGCCAAATCTCTGGTGTGGCTATCAACCTACTGGCTTCCGCTTCTATATATCCTGCTTGCCATTGAGTTCTGCTGCCGGCGTCGCCGAAGATGCCGAGGATGCCAGGCTCCACTTGCAACGGCGGCGTTCTTGGCCCGTAGCTCCCTCTGGGCCGTTGCCCAGTTGCCAGCTTAGCCACTTACCCGCCGTCACCCTGCAGCAGGCAGTACTGTGGGCCACTTAAACGTAAAGTGCCGCCTGCAATGGGACTGCGAGTGGGTGGGTGGAATGAACAGTGAATTATTTGTTTTTATTTTACGATTATGGTCGCGTCTTTGGGCTCATTGTGGCTTTCACATTTCAATGTGTATGCAAATATTCGATTGGCATCCGGCTCTTTATGTGCGGACAGCTGATGTTGATGGCGTTGCCGAGGGCCTCGTAAGGAGCTCGTCCAAGTGCTGTCCAAACACAATAACCTCAGGCCATGTTCGCAAGTAAATCCCTTCCACTTGGCCGCCTTGATTGATTTGTCTGATTGTCAGCTGACATTTGTTGGCTTATCATTACGAGCTGTAATCAACAAAACAAAATTTTCGCCTACAAGTATCGGGGCCAAGCATCAATCTAATATTCATTTGAGTCGGCACTTGAGCAGTGGAAATGAGCAAAATCTGCGCAAAAGATGAAAAGGAGATGTTAAAGTCTCTTAAAGGTTCACTTTGGTTGACAGCTTTAATTCGAGAGGTGACGCTTTGCGATAACTAAAGCGATTTCTCGGCTACCTTCGGCTTTGCGATTTGTGAATTGTGATTTGCCTTCAACTAAAAAAATTTAGAACTTTCTCCAACTAATTACAAATTTTTTTGTCGCATGCCGAGCGAAATCTGCAACCTAATATGAAAAACTGCAGCTGTTCTATGGCTGCACAGAAATCACGCTGTGCCGACGTGTCGGGGCGCCACCGCAGCTGCCCTGAGCCAACTAACCAACTGGAAGCTGTTACTCAACTCAACTCAACTCAACTGAAGACCAAATTATTTTTTCATACAAACAAGACTTTTTTGGCGCACAGCGAAAACTGAAAAAAGAGAAAAAATTAAAACCTTTGACAAACAGGCGAATCAACTTTTCGAAAAAAATAAATAAATGTCGCTGCGAGAACGAGCTGAGAGAACGAGCACTCAACTATTGTAGCTCGACATAAGGCTGAGCTACTGCACTTTGCGATGCTTTAAGGTGGGAGAAAAATAGTAGTAGAGTAGTAGAATATGAGTAGGAGAATGATCGAAGTCTGTTAGCATAGATTGTGTAGATAGTAGATTGTGAATGCAATAATTGTAGTGGATTAGTAAATAGTAGCAGAAAAGTATTAAAAATATGTGGCAAAATAGAAGAGAGCATAATAGAATCACAGCATATTCTTAATATAGAATGTAACTAAAAATAACAGTAGAATAGCAAATTAGTACAAGAGTAGTGGAATAGTAGTAGAATTTTTGCAGAATGTAGTGAATTGATTACTGCATTTCAGTTCATAGTTGTAGTGAAATAGTAGTAGAAAAGTAGTAGAATAGTAAGTTTCATGGAAAAGCAACTATATAAATAATTGTGCGACTTAAGATACTGATGCCAATAGGGCTATAAATTCTATAAAAAATAAATAAAATAATTTACTAGAAACATTGCAAGTGCCGCCCGCTGCCTTTGCATTTGCAGGGTATTACAAGTGGCCTTAAGGACTTGTTCTGTCAGATACACTAAGCATTGACCGTTAGGTGCCATGCCCTTTCAACGACAAAGGTCATCTCCATGAAATACAAAGGTAGCCGAGAAAATTGTTTCCCTACTGGAAATTGGCAGATCAAAAGGTTCACAGCTTGGCCGCAATTCAATTGGCCAAGTTTAAAGGCGGAACACACGAGATGTTGGGCGGGCTTATCGGATGCAGAAATTTCACAAATTGCTCGGCCGTTAGGCAGGCGAAATGCTGTGCGTGTGCATGTGTGAATCACTCTCTCTGAGATTGTGTGTACGTGTGTGTGTGTGTGTGTGTGCGGAGTTTTATGGTTGTCGCGACACGCGCCACTGATAAAAAAGGGAGCTTAAAAGTTAAAGGCATTTCCTGGGCTTCCACGAACTTTACATTCCCATTACCCGTTTTTGCCCCGCTGCCGCACACCCTCCAGAAATTAAAACTTTGTTGCGCAGTGTAGTTGATGTTAAAGTTTTCCCTTGATTGTGTACACGTTGGGCGTTGGGCATGTCCTGACATGTTTTTGCCCCGGCTCATTTGAGCGCTATGGTTTTTTAATTGTGTTGATTAGCATAGAAATAAATTAGCTGAGCTTATGCAGTATAAGTTGAGCTTAATTAAAATTCAATATAATTTGCTCAAGACTTGTCCATAAACTGAAAAACTTACCGCTAACAACAACAACCTCTGCTCGAAGTTCGGCAACATTTTCTAGACGTAGGAGTAAACGGTTGCCACCAGCTAGCTCCTAGTTTGTATCGCAGTCCTTGTGTCCAGCGTGGATGTCCTACGGCTGATTGCCTGCAGGACATTATTGTCCACACAAGTTTTGATTTTTATTGCCTTTGCTTAAGAGCTGGAGATTTGTACACGACAACTTCTTGACACAAACAGCTGCCTGCACAAACATAGAGCACTGAGACAAACACACACAGGCCAAGACAGAGAGCGAGACAGGTAGCTTTAAAGGAAGAACGAAGCAGGACGAAAGTTGGCGAAAGTTAAAGTTGCTCTCAGGAAGGAGGGTTGGCTGTTAAAGTATTTCAGTTGAAACTAGTTGACCAAGTGGAATTATTGTGTGAAACTGGAACGGACGAGAGCTTCGCGGGCCAACAAGTGAATTCACAAACAACATTCCACAACTTCTCTCTAAGCCAAGTTTAGTGCTTAGTTTACACTCGATAATTCACTTTTAAGAGCTCAATATTTTTGTTCAAGCGCTTCAGATGAGTCAACTATTCCCATTCAGAAGCTAAGTAGTCTATAGACTAGATTATTTGGGAGCATTTGAATTTCCTTTTAAGCAGAGAAATCATTTCCAGAATACTTAAGTTTATCCTCCATTAGAATTCATTTGCATTCAGTCTGCTCCTCACCCTCTCACCCCAGCTGTCACAGATAATTCGTTTGACACGTTTCACAAGTTAACCTCCCGTGCGGAGCCTTTACGACCTCTGGGGACTAGATCATTATAACTAATGTGCTACAAGTGAAGAACTTGTTTGGCCTGAACAAATTAAGCAGCCACTTAAGCTTTAATTAGCACACTTAAGCCTGGCCAGCACTCGATGGCCTATAAAAGGCTGCGCCATGCCTTGCCAAGTGCCGCAGAGCCAACGGAATGACCAACACTGTGAAGTACCCGTCAGGCAGGAGTCACAGTCAGAGACGGCTCCATCTCTGGCGTTTGGCTCTGGCCAACACATTCTGGGAGTACACGGACCGCACCAAGGTGAGCGGCATGTGGCTGCTGCGACGCAATCGCACCCACGGCCTCTCCAGGTGGGTAGGAATGAGTCTAGACAGAAAGGCTAGGGAAGACCCAGGTGGAGCTTGTTCTTGCAGATTCATTTGGTCTTCGGTGCTGGTGCAGATGCTGGTCCTGAGCATCTTTTTGACGCTCCTACTCTGGATGAAGTTCTATTCGTATCCCATACTCAACACCATCTCCAATGAGCTGCCCATAACGGATGTGGCTTTTCCCGGTGTGACCATTTGCAGTCCCAAAACTGTCAACGTAGAGCGGGTGCATCGCTATGTCAGAAGTCTGTGAGTGGGCGCTGGAACATTCTGTGGCCAATTCCAATTGCTTATTACACTTGAGCCTCCCTTTTTCAGCAACATACCCGAAGAGTACGATAGGGCCGAGGTGGCGGCGGGCTTTGAGTTCCTCAAAGCCTTTACAGACCAGAGTTTTGTGCTGCCCTCGCATGAGAGCTACAAGGCAACGGATGCGGTGCTCCGACTGAACAACGTTTCCATCTGGGACGCTGCCCTGGCAGTTAGTCCGGGCTGCAGCGATTTCGTTAAGCGCTGCTTCTGGGGCTACTCGGAGTTCCAGTGCAATCAGAGCCACGAATATTTGTCCTTTATACCGACAACGGCATATCTTGGACCGTGCTGCTCCTTCAACTACAATCCGCGCAATGCCAGCTATCTGCCGTTCTCCTCCAACATATTCGGCATTAACGGCGGCCTGACGTTCGTTGGCGCAGAGGGATCAGAAAAAAATCTAAGCACTGGACTCATTGTACTCGTCCATCATCCCAAGGATTACGTGACAGAGACAGCTGCATCGGTCACCATAACTGCCAGATCCGAGAGCTTTGTAGAGGTCTCGCCCACGGTGCAAACCTCCTCGACCGAGGTGCTAGAGCTGTCCGAGAGCAAGCGGGATTGCCTTATCTCTGACGATGTACAGCTTCGCAGCTATCGCCAGGCTGCCTGCCTGCTCGCCTGCCAGACGGAAGCAATTGGAAGGCGCTGCGGTTGCCATCCCTACCTGTTACCCACGGTGAACAATAAGTACAGGGAGTGTACCCTGAATGACACCTTCTGCTATTCGGAGAACTACGGTGAGTCCTCTGGATTCGTCTCCTGTACACTTGTCATCTGCTTCAGCTGCTTGGGCGACTTGAGCTTGAGAAACGGTTGAGTTGATTTACCTTCAATGTCACTGCCGTTGCTTTCGCCATCGCGGTGGCTGACTGGAAGAGTGGCAGTGTGTCCTTCGCCTTGTCTATTACACACACCCGCACATAGACACACACACCCACAGACTCATACACACTTCTCGGTGTTGGCTTTTGTGGTATATTGTGGTCTCCATGTTGTGTTGCTTGTGTTCGCTCCAGTTACATCATTTATAATTTATATTAAATATTCAAAAAGCGTACCCGTGCTCTTAAGTGTTCGTTCTCAGAAATACTTGGCAATTGCTTGCCAGCTCGTCCTTAAAGGCATGCTGAATCCATTACATATAGTATATATAAACATGTATATGCATCAAACATAAATAACATGTTTCGGCAAGTGCCTGTAGAAACCCACACTATTAGCATGCACATGCAAGAATGTGCGACCATTAAGGCTAGCGATTCTTGACATTATAGTGCTGAATGCATCCCAGACTTGGTGTTTCATTAGTATGGAACATCTAAAGCTAAACCAAATGAATCTAAATTTGTTTAAGTGCCATAAAAAATTTTTTACTGTGGGAGACTATGGCACTCCCTTGCTGAAAGACGAATTTGTGAATACGATGGAGCAATGATAATTTAGAAGCTTCACTGTATGACATAGTAAGATATACGCAGTTCCATAATTATCCATAGATAATTTGAAGAGTATTCGCTGCGACCAATGCCTGCCTAATTGCTATGATGTCACCTACTCAACGCTGTCCTACAAAACGGACCTCAATCTGCATCCGTACTCTGTGAGTGGCTTTTAGTAAGTACGACGTCCAATTATAATCCGTATTGTAAGGCGGCTAACGCTTAGCAAATACTTCAGCAAACAGGAGACGCTCAACAACGACAGCTTCGTGTTGCGCGTCTATTTGGCCAAACAGGTGGTTCCAGTGATACGGAAAGTGACCGTCATGTCCTGGATCGGATTGTTGTGTAAGTGAGATATTTTCAAAAGCAACCGTTTGCATGTAATTATGATTTGCTTGCAGCTGATCTGGGCGGTATTTTCAACTTGTGCCTGGGCCTCAGCATGATTTCCATTGTCGAGTTCTTTTACTACTGCACCTATCGCTTGTACGTCAATTATCATCTGCAGAAGGATTCGTTAATGAAACAGGCTTGGAAGTAGTCGTTTGACTGATTGGCTTATATTTTATCTCTTTTCTATATACTACTATTTAATACTAAATGTAAAATGATGTTTTTTGGTTTTGTAAAGTTTATATTAAAGCTCACTCAGAGGTCCATCTGGTCCAGGAGTTCCAATGAAAGCGCGGTAATTGTCTGAGTAGAAAATTGAATATTAATAAACAGACACTGCATTTACTTAGTTAATAGTTACTGAAAATCACACTTGCATATCATAAACAAGTACACAACCATCTCAGCAGCAAATATTCAATCTCCATGCTCTTTGAGAGACACTTTTCGTCCTTACTTAGTCAAGTTACACCAAATACGTAGTTGTTTTTGTTGTAATAGGTTTGTAGAAAAACTTATTGAACGTATCGCCGCCTATTCTCGCAGACCCGACACACACAAGATTTCTGCAAATCGCGATAAAGATCCAGTTATAGGGCAAGTATTTGTACTTACTTTGGTAAGTCTCACATTTGAGGCTTGAAATTAAATTATTGCTTTTTATAGAATTCAAATGTAGTTTAAAAAAAATAAAATCAAGTTATAATGACTAGCCGACCGGCAATATGAAGAAGAGCACTGAAACGAGAAGCAACCCTGTGATTGTCATCGCAAGCGATTAATTGTCCAACCTTCCAACACTGGTTTTCACTCGATTGTAAATTAATATCGCCAATAACAGCTGGCTGCAGGCAGTCAGCTGTTAGCTGCTATGACCATTAAGTTTGAAAACAGAAAACAAGCAAATGTGATGGTTTTTATGTAATTATTTTTTAATTATGGTTTTAACAAAAGTGTACGATGCTCCCACTGTGTTTAAGCACTTAAATGGCATTATAAATGTGTTTAAACCATCTGGCATGAAAGTTAAACATGTACGCAATGCAATTCTCGCAAACATATGCAAAGGTAAGTAACTGTAATTCAGTTAAAGTAATAAAAAACTAAGCTCTGTTTATCTAGGGCTGAATGAGCTTGAGCAGAGAAATCCGCGTAAGCTACCAAAGGACAGACTACTCCTAGGGACCGGCACCGCCGCCGATACTGTGCTGCACAAAATAGCCAGCGATACAGATCTGTCGGATCATATTCTGGCTGTTGGGCCACGCTACATGCCGCGAGATATTAGCTGCGCACCTGTAGCCACGTTAGGCGATCACACTAGCGGAGTTCTACGTGAGTATACAAACAAGATACTAAACAACTAAAACTACTCCACTGTACACCACAGTATTTGGCATCAACAAGGGTCTGAAACAGTCGAGCCTAATCCAGCGAAATCGTCCAGTTCGTGTTTACCATGTGACCGGTCGAATGGGAACTGCAACCGAGAATCACCTTCCCGACTCGCGTGTTACGGTGCGTGCCAACCACCGACACATCACTGCCGAACGCATAAGCGCCCTGGCGTCTTCCTTGCAAGCCTCACATCAGCGTAAAATGTATGAGCTTTGCGGAGTAGACCTACAAACGCAGGCAGCCTACGAGCTAGCTAGCAAGGGACTGCTTCGACCCGCTGACAATAGCCAGCCCGTTATTTACGGCATTAAGCTAATAAACTTCGAGCGACCGCACTTTACACTTGAGCTCCACGCTATCAATGAGAATGAAGATTACATGGCTGCCCTGATACACGACATGGCTATCGAACTCCGTACCGTGGCACATTGTTCGCAGCTCCGGTGCGTACGCCACGCGCACTTCGATGTGACGGATAGTTTATTGAGGCATGGCTGGCACCTACCGGGCATAATGAAGAATATGAGACAACAGAGAGAAGTGCTGAATGCGCATCCGCAACTATTGGAGCAACAGCGCATCGATCTGCACGCTGCTTCGCAATAGTTTTTTTGTATTAAAACTAGCAGTAAATGTAAATCGTTAAATTTTTAATAATTTAAGGTTTAACTTCGGACGGCTTGTGGTTGACCGCCAAAGTCAATTTCAAATGCTCGACGAGGTGCTGTTCGACTTTTGCTTGGAGTTTCCTTCCTGCAACAGAGTCTTGCACTTTTTCCAGCACGTCCAGCGCTTCACGTAGTCGTTGTTCAGCCAGACAGAGTTGGCCTGCTGCCTGGACGGGTTGTCTCCGCGCTTGCTCCTCCAACGTGTGCGCCATCTCAATCAATATAATGCTGACATAGATAGCCAATTTGATGCTGTGCGGATCCAGGCGCTGGCACACATTATACAGTTCTTCGCAGAGTCGGTACTTGCGACCCAGCTGCAAATCACTGAGCTTAGCCAGTTCAAGGCCGGGCTCATGGCCGTACAACTGGATGAGCGTATGCTTCAGGTTGAACATGTGAAAGTGATTGGTGTGGAGCAGTTGGGAGAGACGAGCCAGCAGCAATTCCACCTGACTAGCAGTGGGTCGACCGGCCAAAAGGTTCTCCACCTCCTCAGTCATGTGGGTCTGCACTTCTGTCACGTAATCGGCATCTACGATCATGGGGCAAGTGTCACACTTCCACTGGGTGTGCGCGTCCAGGGGATCCACAGGCAACTGGACTCCCACACAAGACTTAGAGACATCGCCCAGGCAACGCATGGCGCTGACAAAGCTTCCGAATTCCGTCGGATCCTCACAGCGTGAACAGCGGCAGCTGAAATGCTTGGTCATGCGCAGATGGTGCTGCCTCATCTGCGTGCCCCAGAGTATGTTCGTGTAGGTGATCTTCAGGTGGTCTCCCTTCTTCAGATCGCAGCCAGCACGAACCGCTATTCTCTGCGTGCCGGCATCGAACTGGAAGTAGCAGTTTGGCTGACAGGCGTGCTCCATCATGCAGGCCTGCCGAAAAAGTCCACTTAGCTCCACACCCGTGGCCAGCTCGATGACCATGTAGTTGGTCTCGATGATGCCGCACAGGCGATGTAGTAGCTCCGGCTCATAGTCAGTGAGCAGGCCCTTACACTGTTTGCTCTGCTTCATGCGCTGCAGAAAGCGCTGCTCCAGATAGCTCCGCAGCTCGAGCAACGCCTGCCAACGTTGCGGCTGCCGCTGCTGCAGCAGCAGACAGCGCAGCACCAAGAGCGCATCGTGCCGGTAGTAGTCAGCCAGAGCACGGGCATCAGACTTCGCCTTGGGCGCGTTGCCCAAGCTCAGAACACTGCACTCGAGCTTGTCATGCTCGCAGCCTGTGGAGCACACTGGCCATCGGCAGCTATATAGATGAAAGAAAATTTTTATTTCCCCCGGCCATAACCTTAAAGAACTCTTGTCCACCTTCGAGCTTCGTTCGATACTCACCTGCGGCAGTGATGCTTATCCATGCGGCAAGGCGCATAGCAGCCCACGCAGGGCACAACGCTGGCCGACTTTTCGTCTTCGGTGAGGAACCACTTGGGACCCACGACCAGGGGCTCCTCAACAAAGACAATCTGCTTGGCTTTGATGTCCTGCGTGGCGACCAAGTACCGGCCCAGTTGGTCGTCCGCCTGCTCCCGGAAGGGCCTGCAGCACACCTTGTGCTGGGGCCAATGCTGCCTCTGGTGCTCCGCGTTGCAGTAGCGCACCAGCTTGCAGCGCGTACAGCTGAGCGCTGCGGTCACATCGCACACGGCACAGTTGGGACTCGGAAAAGTCATCTCAATGATCACTTGACGGCTCTCTAGCACATACTGATCGCACGCGAGCAAAGGAAAGTCATTTCTACACAGTTTATATTTAGCACAATTTTTCAAACATTTCCCTTGGCTCTCTACCGGTCTAATCGATTCGCTCTGGTGTGAAGAATTCTCTTTCTCTCTCTATATATCAAATTGTGGATCTATAGTGAAATGTGACTAACATATTTTCAACCATAAACGTATATCTGCATACACTGAGAGATTATTAATTGCTCACAGTGCTTAAAGTAGTTTTGCAGTCAATTGAGAAATCAATTTTCGAGCCTGATTGAATAGTATTTGAGGAAGGAATAGAATGGAATCAATCTATCTTTAGGTAAATACACCTGAGTTAACATAAG
>JABVZY010000002.1:13892977-13915708 GCA_020883555.1 Drosophila nannoptera
AATGTTGTATTGACTGCTCGCTGGCCACGTCCTCTACTATATTAGCTCGAGAAATAAAGCCTTGCAGGTGCTTGCCACAGCCACAGAATGATATCCTGCAGCCGTTTGTTATAAAGCCGAGTCTAATTAGCTAAGAGCCGCAATAGGATGAGACTTGGAGCCTATGAACGTACGAGAAACCATTATAGTGATAAGGGACTTGTGAATTTGTATATCAACTTTACAATAACGTCAATGGTATAAAGGCTATGGGCTATAGGCTATAGGCTATATTTAGCATAATCCGTGGCCACGCATAATGCATCCCCTTTGCCAGCTAAGCTCCTTATCTGGACGGCCCAGAGCCCGTACTGGAGCTGTCAAGTATTTATTTATAATACATTCAGGCCCATTTATCGAAAACAATACCGCCCAACAGTCAGCGCGCAGACCATATTAATTTTCATTGTAATTACAAAACCCATTTAACTGCAAATGAATTCCGATTCGGCGAAAGACCCAACAAGTATAATTGCAGATAAACAAATAGCCAACTTTTCGTTTGTTTGTATTGAGTTTCAATAGGCACTTCTGGGATAATACGGCTTCCCAGCGTGTATGCGTATGCTGGGGAATAGGCATCCCGTCGAGGCATAAATCGTTTTATGACAAAGCGAAAAGTGCGCAAAATTTTGCTGCATACTTTCGAGCGCTCTTTGTGCTTATTTCTTCATGTGAGCTGCGCAGATTGCGAGAGCAGGAGAACAACAACCATTATGTGCACTGTCGTCCTCCGTGTCTCGTTCTATCTCTTCCCTCATCTGTCTGCCTCGGGTTTCCATACCCATAAAGCTGCCAAATCATGGCAACAATTCACGAGCTTACAGCAAAAATTTAATTTCAAAATTCAAGCGTTCAAATTCCTGAAAACACTTCTCTTTCTTATCGCTCACGAAATAGTAGCCCACTCACTGCTGCTCACAAGTCCCAAAACAAACAAGGGCGCATGGGCGTGGCAAAGTGTCGCATTTTTTCGTCGCTGGCTGACAAAATATCTGTTGCGGCAAATGAAGCGCGAAGCGTTCTCTGCCAGGCCCCAAAAAATGTGCGCTAACAAAATTGTTTGTCTCGCTACTTTGTCTAATTTCTGAGCAAGGCTAGAGAAAAGCAAATAGTCTGAACGAGGGGAGGGGAGGTTGAAAATTGAGGCAGGTAAAGAGATTTCATACAAGTATGCTGCGAGAATTCCGAATTTTTCGCTGAGCCCTACAATATTTTAAAGAATTCCAAGCGAAATAGGGAAAGGTATGGAAAATAAGGAAGACTACATTCAATTATGATATGGCAGCTTAATAAGTTTAACTAAAGAGTGACTGAAACTAATCTCAAAGATAAATACAGAAGCTGGCAACCCGCGAAAGCCTAAAACATAAAATGAATTCAACTTCTGAAGTCGAGAATTAAGTTTTTCTCAAGTTTTATGGCTTTTTGTGCTGATTTTACTAAGAAATTTTATTATTTAATTTCACGGCGTATAATTATGCTCAACTCCATGACAATTGACGAGTGGCGAGTGTCAAGAGCAGACCACGTCGTTTGCCGCAATAAAAACTCAATTAAAATGCAAAACAGGACGACGAAATTTCCATGAAAATTTATGTTAAGTGATTGGCTGGCAGGACCTGACAGCTCTGCCCAGGACAGAACGCTTAACAACTGAGCTCTTCAACTACTTTTCGCTGCGTTCCCATTCGATTGGTATCCAAAGCTAATTGGTCGTAAGCCGTATGATTCCAGAGCGAAAGATAGAGATAGAAGGCAAGACAGAGAGAGAGACAGCGAGAGAGAGAGAGAGGGTTTAATCAGCTTTTGTGACCAAGGATTCAGCAGTTACGCCCCGCTTTAATGCCAGGCAGCCGATGCTGGCAACAGCTTGCCTGTTGAGCCGCTTATATCCTGATGTCCTGCCGCAAGCAAATTTTATCATCGCTCGTCCAGAGACGCACCTCGTGCTTGTAACTGTTGCTATTGTGGGGCATACTCTAGGCCAGGGTATGAGGACTTTGCAAGTGAATGTGAGCATATGAGCATATGGACCTTTCCTCAGGAATGAGAAAAGGGAGATCAGCAGATTATATACCCCAAATCAATTCCCATTCACAGCTGGCATATGTAGAGTAGATCATTTTCGGTCTGGGCTGGAGGGAGCAGCTGCCTGGGCTTAATTAAATGACGCATTCTCTTTGGCTTTTCTTTTACTTAAATAAATGTTTTGTTCAACATGAAGACCTAAGTGCTGTGGCCCTCTCAGCATTGTCCTTGCGGTGCAGATTGGGCGCTCGCGTACGTGCACATTTAATGGAGGTTCTTTTGTGAACAAGCGTCTTAAAAAAGGTCCTCTTATTAGCACAATAATTAAAGTGCTTTGATGTTCTTATTTTTAACAAATTCATAAGGGTCTCAAAGTACACATATTTCGCAGAAGTCCGCATCTCCTTTCAAGTCCGCTTTGCATTTCATTTGACGAAAGAGTAGAGCATTGTCTGTAGCTGAAGCGGAACCCTGGCCATAACATTGTCCTACGCATTATGTCCGCTTGACAATAAAAGGCAAGAGCGTCCATTAAACAATTTCTGACATGCCAGCGGACATTATCTATGCCCATTACCCACCCACACCCACACTCACACGTACACGTACACGCTTTAATTTAATTGTTATTACATGTCCCTCTCTCTCAGTCGGATACCTTTGTTTCATAAAAGCCAACGATCCTTAATGGAACAGACAGAAAATCTAAATGCCAAGCGTTGGGAAATCTCGACTGTGTGTCGTGTGCCAGTGGGAGGACATTCGTGATAGGCGTGGCCGCAATTACAGATACTTTTCGAAATGCCAATGTGGCAAAGGGCAACCATTTTTTTCTCCATGCTACTTAAGTTGAAGTCTTCATACGGCCTACGCATTATGTTAGTGATTGATGACGGAGATAAACCACTTGCCAGCAACACTACACTGAGCGAAAAAGCACAGTGCTTAGTTCTTCTGACTTACAGATAGTTCAGCTACTGATAATATGACTAAAAATGGAGCAAGTGACTCATCGATGATATCTCAAGTAAGGGTTATATCTCCTAGAATATTTGTAATATTTTTAATTTTAATAAATTACTATTTATATTATTATTTTTGCAAGTGCACAGCAGCTTTTGGGCTTTCTTTCTGCCAGACCGAAAGCAAAACAATCAATAATATCACTGCCCGAAAATTGATTTTGTTTTCGTAAGAAAGTCCGCTTGGCTGCAGGAGGACTCACGCACACAGACACGCACACACACACACCCCCATCGAGGTGTTGAGCTCAACCGATTTCAATTAAAGTGCTCTTATATAACCCTGATGACCTTTGGCAAAGCAATCGCTCGAGTTAATTGGAAGGTGTTGGAAGGCAACGATAAAACATTTTTATGATTTCACATTTTTGCGCTTCGCTTAATTTTAATGTATTTTATTGCTGCAGTGAAATATATTGTTAGCAAATTATATAGAGTGGGAAATTATAAATAAAGTTATGCCCGTAAAGCTCGCATGAAATTTGATTTATTTTCGAGTCAGTTTCGTCATATTTCCAGCTGAATTTTCGCAGCGCTCGAAAGTATGCAACAGAAATTTCAAAGCCATCGCAAGTAAGAACCACAAGTATTTACTCGCACAGACATATTTCACTTCAGCACTTCACATGAATTTACTGCAATCTCCCTCTTTCTCTCCCCCTAATTCCACCCCCTTCCCCTCTTACCCGGCATGCTGCAACCTTTCGCTCGGCAAGAATAATACACTCGGCGTTTTAATAAAAATGTAAAACATGAACATATTTCACACGCACACAACCGCATAGTCGCACACCCATGGATACCCATTATTGATGCCATCGCAAAAAGCTGCAACTAATATCTGTTTGCCACGCCCCTCCACCGAACACCGTTTACAGCAGAGAGCAGCCCACACAAAGCTGTTGCGAACACGATTTCATGCGATTTTAATTTACTTTCACCAACTGCTGACATTTCCATTTTTCAGCTTTGGCTTAAGCTGCTTTTTGGATCGTGTCTAAAATTAATGCAGGATATAAATGGCTTATAGAAAAACTGTCGAGAACTGTAAAACTATGCGAACTTTGGCTGGAAAATATAGCGCATTAGACTACAAAATCCGTTTGCTGTTTTCATTTTCGTTTTTGCATAGTCAAACGAAAGTTTTCCACCATTTCCATGCTGCTTTTTCCGCTGCTTTAAATGGACTCAGCTCTCAGGCACGCTTATCATTACGAACTGCAAACCGAATCTTTCGCTGAAGTAAAATGATTGCCTCAAGAGTGAGATTATTGCGTTTTCAATGAAAAATCAAATGAACTCAAGAACAGACGCCAAACTGTTACAATGGATTCGCTGAGAATCGAAGCTCAAATAACTCAATTATGTTTTTTGTTCCGTAGTTAATTAACCAGAAACAATCAACAGAGATTTCTCAATCTTGGCCTAATCAATGTCAATATATATCAAGGATTTGCATAAAATACGACCCAAAACTTGGCCATAAAGTTTGCAGACAAGGCCATCCCCCGACTACAGGTCACAATTGTTTGGCTAATGTCTGGTAAACTGAGTTTCAGCCGAACAATGGGAAGGCAGGGACGGTCTGAGCGTGTAGCCTACACACCTCAGGTGTAAATTCTCAATTTCCTGTGACTCTCAGAGCGTGCCTGAGTTGGTTATTTATGACGAAAGATAAGAGCTGCAGAGTGGAGTGTGTGCCTGTTGATTATGTGAAATACTGGAAGTGTGCGAGAGCTTCGATTATTTAAACTAAATATATTTTATGCGGACAGCGGTGCGTATACGTAACTTGACAGTTTAATGAGCCACAGTGAAGGCGTCTGATGTGCTGACTGCGAAGAGATTTGCGTTAGAGCAACGGCATTTCCACACACACACACACACACACATGTAATGAATATATCGATTTGCTGTCTAATTAGATTGGCATTCCGCAAGGCGAAACATAACTGTGCTTGCCAATCAGCGATGCATCATTGGTCCCACATTCCGAACGCTTTGAATGCGTTACACGCTGCACGGGAAAACGCAAAAGCCGAAGCCCACGCCCTGGCCCTCGCCCACGCCAATGCATCCCATTGCCTTATAAATCTCCTGGCCCGCCCACTCGATAGCTGGCCAAATAACGTCAATGTCAATGAAACGCTGACGTTTTGCATGCGTTTGCGAATGCGATTGCGTTTGGGATTGTGTTTGTGGTAGGGACTGGATTTCCCCTTTCCCCCTTTCGCTCTTGTCCTAGCTGCTATTTAATAACGCGCACACATTATATATATCAGCGACAATGGTTATAACTGTCACCCTGAATAGGATGAACTGAGCTTCAATCAGCAGAGATTTGTAAAAGATTTCGTGCTCCCAAAAATGAAAAATAAATAATAAATTAATAAATTAAACAGAAAATTTGGAAAGTTAGGCAAGAATCTATCCGATGACTTTAAAATAAGATAGTTGAACCTAAGACATTCCTAGCTTCGCTACCGTCTCCCGCCTCCACAGATCTTCTACTTTTGATCTGTCTGTCTGTCGTCTCTGGGTCTTATGTCTGAGCTCTTTTTCGCATTTGCAAACGATTTAGCCGCAGTTGAAAACAATCTCGTACAGCTTATGGACCACTTTGTTGGGAGCTCTGCAGGCATTTTAATTAAGCGCTCAACCGCAATTAAGCTGCTTGTGCCACGCCTCCAGCTCTGGGCAGCACTCCCCGCCCAGTCCTTACAAGGATGCTCCGACATTTGAGCCTGTTGCTAGCAAACGAGTTCTTTCGCAATCTAATCCCTTTCTTGGAGCACTTTATTAGTGGGGCCGCAACATGGCGTATGCTTGATAAAATGACAGGATTTTTAATGCGAAACACTGGATAAAGAGCGCGAAGGAGGAGCGTGTGAGTTGGTATTTGATATAGAAAATAATTTGCCACAACAATTTTGTCAGCAGTCGCTCATTTATGACGGGCAGCTGTCACAGCGCGACTCTGGCTGAGGTGAGGGTCACAGGTCACGACCACGGGCAGAACGTTGACAAATGTCAACAAAATGTCAACAGGCAACAATAGAAAATGTTGCACATTCCACAGAAATTGTTCAATGTTCAGCTGAACCACAAACAGTAAAAAAAAATGAGGGAAACCAACAACCATTCCAGATGGACGAGAAAAAATATTGCACTTTGGGCTGTTCGCACGTGCCGCCAAGCCATATAACACAGCTGGGTAGGCGGCGTGGTCATGGCAGCTGAGGAAACGTCTTCCGCTGGGCCAGCCACAAAGGCAACTGTTGCAGTTGCCCCACCGGGTGGGCGTGGCTACAACATAAATTACAGCACTGCGAAGCCGTATGCCCAGTGCAATTGAAATATGGCAGACAATTTAGCCGAACAAGTTCATTCCGCCGGAGTCCATGCTGAACTGGAGCCGGATGGCGGCCGCATTTGGTAATTGCGTGGGCGGCCCCGAGACGGAAACATGCTTAAGATAAATTATAAGATAATGCGCCCACACAAACGCTTGCAGGAAAACAGAAACAATTCGAAAAATGTGTATTAAAAATAACCGATTTTAATCAAAAAAAAAAAAAGAAGTTCTGTTCGCTGTAAGTCCTGGTATTTGCTTCTTATCTATTTATATTCCGCATTTACGTGTTATATTTAATCCTCTTAAACGATTTCCGCTAAGAACAAAGCAAGGGAGAATGTTTGCGCAATACAGTTTGACATGCGTTGGAAGGGCCAAGTGCTGAGGATTCGCCTTCTGAAGGCTTACCAGCTCGACCTAATCAGAAAAGGGAGGAGAGGCAGGGATCCTGCGCATTTTATTTCGAGGAAGTCATAAATGAAGCTAGGCTGAAATCTGTTTGCTTCGACATAAATCCCTTTGAATGCCGCTGCCTTCTTTGTGATAAGAAAAAAAATAGCGGAATGAAATGAAAAGCTGTTTCGCTGAAATTTACGGCTCGTTGCATGCACGTCCGGCTGGACAATCTGGGGGAATGAAGAAAATGCGCAACCACAAGCGAAAAGCTGTCCATTTTGATAACTCGCCTCCGTCTGCAGGCGTTGAAAGTGCCCGAAATTGAAGAAATCTAATCCCCCAACCCAATTTGGCCAACGTGTTCAGTGTCCCGCCCTCTCCTCAAATATCCTTCACTTACCGCATTCAGCAGCATGGCGAAGAGGAGGAGCAGCCATTGGCTCCTCGGTGCATTTGTGTGCACGGCCAGCATTTCGGTTGTGCGAATCTTCTTCGTCTGCAGTTGGAACAGCTTTAAATTGCAGCAGCAAATTTTGTCTTTTTTTTTTTTTTCAATCCCGCAACGCGAACTTCACTCGGCACAACTGTGCACAGTCACTCTCAAACTGTTTCGAACTGTAACGGACTGGATGGTAGGTTAGTTGGCTTTCTCTGTCGCAGCTGCGAGATGCTCAGACACGTACGCAAGCAAGTCTTTCGTTTGACTGTGCCCTGCTGCCTGGACTCTTCGCTTTTTATACAGCCCGGATAACGGTAGACACGAGGCGCAACTCCGGTTACTCGGCACGAATCGCTCTCTCGGGTACGGGTAACGAGAGACGACCGTCGACGGATAAAAGTTCCAGCCGCAACTGTTGCTACTTGCAAGCGGCATACTTTCAGGCGCTCGCACAAGCTTCCCTCCTCTCTGCGAGCGTGTGTGTGTGTGTGTGTAAGTGTGAGTGGCCTGCTTGTGGGCAGCTAATGTGCGCAATGACGTCATCGCAGCCTGCTAGCCAGTGGTAACTTGTTGTCATATTGAGGGCAAGCGTGCAGCACAGTGGGGCAAAAGCGAAGTTCCTGTGATGAAAATTTATATATTCCGATTTCACCTGAATTGGCTGGACTCACACGAATTTTACTACTTATTTTTAGATAATGGTCCAGCAAGTAATTTGGCCTCTTGTGACACTGTGCGGCTCTTAGCTATGGAGAGTGTGCGGTTTCAATTCTCTGGCGTGGCGACTTATCCATATGCACGGTACTCTCCGAGGTGCCGTTAGCTGAGCCACACTCCTTCGCTCGCCGCGCAATTACAGACGAAATCGGAATAGCTCATACGCACCGTGGGACGGCCGAGGAATCGAATGAAGAGACGCCAACCATCTTAGGCCTACGATTGAAATTTGAGCCCATGCCTCTGGAGTCGGTTCAGCTTGTGATTAACATTTCAATAAATCAACTGCACGAAATTACACTTGAAATCGAATTTATTTGTGAACTTTACAAGTATTTGAGTTAAAAATGTCGTAAATTGTTCTCGTAAGCTGTCATTGAATACAGTTCTTTATTTGATAATTATATTTTTAATCTATCGGCTCGCAATGCAATTATATCATCACATTTAAAATGTCAAGTTTTTGATTATTTGATTTTGCTCCATGATTTTCCTTAAGTAAAGACTACAACAAAAATTAGACGGGACTTTTTTCATTGTTAAGAATAGGAAAATAAATAAAGCTTTACTGCGAACAAAAGGTTTGCCGATGAGCAGCTGTTGGGAGATCCCCAACCTAGCTATATAAGAGCCAGCTCATGTATAGAATCGGACTCAGTCTACAACTGTGCGCTTGAGCGAAAGAAATGCGTTGCTCTATAATAATCGCTGTGCTAATCGGATTGCTGGCCTTGGCTGCGGGACAGTCAAGAAGCGAGGCGGGCTATACTACTGGCCAACGAGGTGGTCCATTGATCACGAACAGAGGCGGAGGGAACCATGGAAGCTCCTCCACAACTCGAAAAGATCCTGCCGCAGCAAGACACTAAAATCCATTTATTTGTAAATAAATATTGATGCTCGGATTAAACGCAAGCGGAATACCCATTTAAAGCGCACCACCTGGGGTAGTTAGGGCTCAGCGACTGCTGTCGTAAATAACATGCACGCATTATCCCAGGCCACAGAAAGTGCGTAGAAGATACAATATGTCAAGTGCCTAACCAGGCAGACGGACAGTTTCGGGTCGGGTAGTCGACTAGCCGACACCCTATGGAGCGTCGACGTACAAGTCATTCAGCCAGCTGAGAGGGAGATAAGATATATCTTGTAGATATGCCTGCAGTTCATACCCTTTCGCACACCCCCGCCGGTCGTACCCTTTTCAGCCACATGTCAAAAAAATTATGAAGCGTAAACAGCGTCAGCGAAGCTGCACGTAAATTGTGCAAAGTGCAGTTCGCATTGATATTCACGTGCACACACACACACACACACCGACACACACTCTCACGTGCACACAGACGCACTGGAGGAGGGGTTCACCTCGGGCAATTGACACGCCTGAATGCAGTTAACAGATTGCACGCCGATAGCCTCGTGGCAGCTTGTTGGCCTGCAAAGCCGGCCGGCTAAAAATTCAGTCAACACACGTCAAAGCCGTGGGCATAGACAAAGCCGTGAAAAGCGGAGCGTAGCACCGAGGGTAGCAGCTGGGTTTTTTGTTTCAGTGTAGCGATGCATAAAATTCGGTTAGACCAAAGCGCGACGAACGGAACGGAACAGGATAGAAGCGATGCAGCTCATCCTCTCAACAGCTACGGCTCGTCCGCTAAATATATGCAGATTAATTCACAGCGAAAAATGTGCGGAAAATGTTGAAAATTTATGCACAGAACTTAAAGCGAAACACTTTTGACCGCAACAAATAAATACGCTTAATTATTTATTTGCATGCTAATTGGCGGGGTTCGCACTCTAGATTTATCATTTATGAAATATTCAGGGAATAAATTAATGAATTTTCCATACAGACAGATCAAAGTGAGTGCAAATTCGAAGCATATTTTTACAGACGAAAATAATAGAGAACAACAACTGCAAGCTCAGCAATTAAAGCAGAACTAGAGCCCAATTGAAACGCTTTCCAATTGCTTTTGGCAAAATAGAAATGAATAGAAACCGGCGCAGCACGAGTTCAGAGGTTAATCAACTCGAGAAGAGTCTGGCCCAGCACGCACTCTAAACGTGCCCCGCGGAACGAATCCGAGACGTTGGAGCAGTAAGATGGGGCAGCAGCCACGCCCAGTTGCTAACGATGGCAAGTGTTCAATTGGCATTAGCTGGGAACCCGTTTATAACGAACGACTGCATGTGGTCACGCTTTATAAATATATACAATATAAATGTACATAGCAAGCAGCCGCAACAACAACAACTAAAGCAAAATGCCAATGCGAAAGAAACAATAACAATAATAAAATTAAACTGCTTTTTCGATGGGCCTTTGGCCAAGACCTAACGCCTGAACGGAGCGTTAATAAAAAGTCGTGGCAATATAACTCACGCACACGAGTACTCCAATATCTGTGTGGTGTGTATATATATATCATTATCGCAACGCGCTTTGCATTATAATCGGCATGCCGCAGACTGCATGGCAGTTCCATTCGCTAATTTGTTATTTAGATTCTCGAAAAGCAGTTAATTAGCGGCTCTTGCAAAGTCGTTTCGCCAGCCGCCACGATGCCAAGCCAAGCAGCCGATGACTAATAGACGACATCTGTTCGGTTATCTACAGCATATCAATGTGTTTTAGACCATTGTTCGGGCTGTCTAACTGTCAAACTGGTTGCCGTAATTGGCTGCCAGAAGACATAAACAATAGAAAAATAAGTGAATAGTTTGGGCGGGTGTAGCCGGCGGCAGAATGAGCTATTCCACAAGTGTAGAGCTAGCTACTGCATAAGCTTTGGGAGAAGATTTATTGCCCAGATTAGAAGTCTTTGAAGTAATTCGAAGATTGCGACCTTTCGAGCCGGAGCCCATATACCCCACCTATCCGGTGGGAAGTGTGTGCATGGAAACCGAAATCAACGATTGCAGGTGCTGTAATTGGGTAATAAATGTATGCCTAATGGCAGGCTGTGTCTAGCATATTGCATAGCGATAATTAGAAACGAGCTTCTGAGGTGCTTTTCATGAGAAAAAAATTAAATTAAAAAACTAAGGGACTGCATTTGAATATTATCACAAAGAATCAGCGGGAGCTCAGAAATGATGGCAGAGCGTTGTACCCAATTTCACACAGATTAGCTTTCGTACCACTCCCTCTCTCTCCCTCCCTCTCTCTCATACTCGATTCGATTAGTAGCTTAAAACATTTACTTCACATGTAGTCGGCGGCCTCTTTCGCGTTAGCAGAAATTTCCATGAACAAAACAAGACAAATAGCCTCTTCGTCATATATTCTTAGCTAATGAATGTCAGGTTCTGTAAGCAGACCCAAGACAAGGCAAACAAACCCGCACATACAACTTCATATCATATCGCATCGTATAATACTACATAGCATTGGCAGTGAATTGATCAGCCGACTGGAGAGAAACTTGTTTAGAGAATATTTTATAATCAATGCCAAATCGGTTAACATATTTCGACAGCTGAATGAAATGGAAGTATTGCTTCAGTGTGGGATCAAGGGTTGGGTGCTTGAGAATTTGAATTAAAAAGAATGTTTTTTGAAAATGTGGGAAATAAAAATACTGCTAAACATATTAGTAATTTGGTAAGTGCTGCCAATTATGCGGATTAGGTTTCAATTTACAAGCTTTATTTCTTTTTTTTTTCACATCTCGTTAAACAAAATTAGTTTGTTTCTTTCTTCTCTCGAAAAATGTTTGCTTTTTCAGAAAAACAAAATACATGATTTACGAGTACGTTAAACTAGAATAGGAAATACGAGCAAAGTATATAGCTGAAGGGCTTGGAAAAGGTGGGGGTGTACGCAGATCGCAGGCAAAAGAAACGTAAAATTACTAGCTAATTTACATATTTGGAGTGTTTCACTTATACATACAAATACATATTCATATATGTACTTATGTTTTACATAGATTTTACATTTTAGACATATACAGCATATCGTCGAACGCATATATGTTATTATACCAATCCTATATCAGACGTCCATATCAATTCATTCAATTACTTTTACTACAGCTTATTGTGGATGCCTTTGCGCTTAACAAACTAAAATAAAAAGCGACAAAATGAAAAAAAAAATGAACTATGCAAAGCAGCTTAAAAACGTTAAATATTGTTTATCGGTATATATAGATGTTTATATATATATATAAATATATATATTTATATGTGTATATGTATACATTTACTTTTGATTCATTTCCTTTTGTGAGGGGCTAGTTTAGGAATGTTTTGTGTTTCTCTCTTAAAAATGTTCTTTATGTTCTTTCCCTTCGCTACTTTAGATATATTAATATATATATATCTGTGTATATATATGTAGAAGAAGAAGCAGGTATTGCGGGGACACAGTATAAAAAATATCAACTTTTGTTTGCCTCTAATATCGAATGAACACCCACACGGAAAGCTAACCGGTTATCATCGCTTCTCTTTCGTTTCTGTTTATTTCTGGCGTTCTATATATCAATTCTGTCTGTCTATCATTCCACTTTTGGGTGTGCGTCTTCTGGGCATGCTCGCGGAAAACACACATGCCAACACACACGCACACACACACACACGAAAACTCACGCTCTCAAAGACGGGTACAACAGGTACAACAACAACAATTAAACGCTATGCTAATTGGGGCAGACCCTCCATTGGCCGTGACCGACACCCGTCTACAGATTAGATAGCATCGAGAGAAGCGATACGATGCTGATCGCCGCGACGACTCCTGTCGCCTGGACTGTGGCTGACGCCTTGTTGTTGTTGCCGCCAACGCCGAAGCCTGCCAGCGCTGCATCCTTCGAGGACATGTTCTCGGGCGCATCATGCGAGCCGACCTCATTGGTTGAGGTAGAATCGTTCAGCGTTTTCTCCAGCGAATCTGGCCCGGAATGCTTATCGCCCACATGCTCCACCCGCACCATGGGCGGCTCATGTATGGGCGTGGGCTCGTTGGTACTGGTCGTAGTTGCATGTGTCGTTGTTGATGTGGTCGATGTTGTGGTGGTCGTCGGCACCATTGTGCCATTCTCGATCCAGTACACCGGACTGAACTCCATTTTCACGTCCTTCAAGTAGCTCTTCCGCACCTGCAACAATGATGTAAGGACTTAGATTGTCATCGAACAATGTATATGGATATGCACCTACCTCTGCGCTGATCTTGCGTGAGACGCTCTCGCTGTCATAGTAGAAGGCCGACAGCTTGGCGGTGTAGGGAGCTTCGAGGGTCACATAGTTGCCACGCAGCGTAACATTGATGGCCGTGCCCGGCCAGAGTTTACTGTACACAGCCTTGTTCTCGTGCCGCTTCTCGCCACGCTTCAGCGCCCAGTAGATCTCGGCAGGCGCAGCCACATTCTTCTCAAAGACCTTGGTGGGCAGACCCCTGGCCACGCCCTCGTGTGAGCCCCAATATTGCGAATAGTCAAAACTGTAGCTTATTATCTTCTCCATGGTATCGTAAGTGTCCCCAGGATTCTCCAGCACAGTCGTGGCTGCAAAGGAAGAAGCAAATAGGTGAATCCACTGCTCCCTCTGGCTGTCTCTGAGAACTTACCCAGCTCGGTCATGTTCTCGCGCAGCATGGTGCGCAGGCGATCCAGCTTGATGTCCCGTAGCTCGTACCTGTAGGGCTCTGTCTCGACCAGGACTTCGCCATCATCGTAATACTTCTCGCGCTCGTGCTCTGCCACCTTGATCTTGCCCAGACCCAAGGGCTCCAGCCTGCCCAGATTGTAGTCAGCACCGCGATGCGACTCGAGGCCCTCCGCGTTCGTTGGATGCACCGCACGATGACGCGCTATATATGACTCATCCCCAATCAGAATGGCGCCCACGGGAATGCCTGCATTGAACTTCGTCCAGTGCTTCCAGGCAATCTTGCCGAGATGCCCACGGTTCATCAGCACATCAAAGTTCTCGTTGATGGGGTGTTTGAACAGTGCCGCCACACAGACATGACGCTGCTGCACCTTCTCGGTGTGGCCCGAGGTGCGGACACCATCGATGGTCACGCGACACACATAGATGGGGTAATGCTCATCCTCGGTTATGTACTTGCCACCCTCGACAGCAAACTGCATCTGCTTCGAGTCCTTGGGGTCGTAGGTCTCCCAGACCAGAGTGCTAGACGTGACCAGCTGGCCCAGCTGGGTGGAGGCGTTCTTGTATGTGAGCACTGGATGTGTGTGTGCCTGGCCAGGTGTCGCCAGACTGAAGAGCACCAGCAGGCAGGCAAAGCCTGCCAACGACCAACTTCTACGACAGCTCAAGCTGCTGATTGTACTTCGTCGTCTAATCATAGTAAACGCTATATTGTTCCCAGAAATTGCTTGAGGAATATTCTAAAAGAGATAGAAAGTTGAGAATTAGGCTAGGAAGCTTTACGATTAAAAGTTTCGGGGTCCAAATTGATCCTTAACTATCTTCCACACCCAAGAATTCCTTTAATTTTAAGCACCTTAGCAATGTTTACACAATCTTAGGAGCATTTTCGTTTAGTGCAAGCGTACGCAAACTTTTTGTACTCACTTTAAGACCCCTTCACACACACATGAAACAACTTTCCTTCGAGTTTCAATTGAAATTTTGCGGCAAAAACTTTTGCTTTATCATCAAAACAAATACCAAGGAACTTGGCTGCAGGAATATCCTTACTAAGTGTCCTTAATAGAGTCTACGCCGACAAGGCTAACAGTAGACTTGGCCGGCTGCTGGCAATGAACACATCGATACAGCCAGACAGTCGGAGATTGCGACGGAAGTTCGCTTCGTCGCCTTTTGCTCTATTTTGTGTGCTGGTGTGCTATTAAAAGCTTAAATGGTATAAACAAAGCCGGGCTGACACCGCATCGAATGCCCGAAAACAATTCATTTTTTCGGTGGTTGGAGACGGCTGTGTGGCAGCTGTCGGCCAAGCTGATCATTAGACGCGTCAATGTCAGCACCACGCAGACACTGCCACACTCGCACACACACACAGAGTCATGTGCACTTCAGACTGGGGAGTACACGGACGGAGCAGGCGAAACATTGTACGCGCCGCGCCATGGGACATTCAATGTTGTTGTCCCAATAAATTTGTCGCTTGTTTGCGCAGAACTTCATAGCTGCCCAAACACATGGCGTATACGTAACGTGACAACGAAAAAAGAAACGAATGAGAGAAGAGCAGACCGAAGAGCGAATGCGCTTACAGGTAAAGCTGAGGCAGATCTATCAAGATCTCTCAAGTACTTCAAATATCGTCTAATTTTTGAGCGATCTGAAGGAGATCTTCATAAGAGTCTAGGCTCCATTTGAATAGCTTCGATGGCCGTTGCCAAATGCCCTTCTGGGGAAAGTGTATTTAGTTCCCAAGCGGAAGTGCAGTGGACACCATGTTTATTCATTAGCAGCCATTGTCAAGGCAGGCAACTCCTTGTGTATCCTGTGGGTCCTGCTGCTGTCCACTCGCTCCGCGTCTCAGGTCTGTCTTCGTCTAGTGTCCATACACTCGACACTCTGGCCTGTGTCGTGGCTTTCTCTTTGCCAATGTCTAACCTTAGTGCTTGACCTCACACCACACACACACACACTCACACACACACACACTCGCTGCTGTCTGCAACGGATATGAGATGATAAGGTTACATGCAACATCATTTGTTTGCCTGACAAATGATGCGTTATTGTGATAGTGTTTCAAAAGCCAACTGGCACCCGGCAGTACGGGGCAAGCAACTTTCGAGAGGGGCGTCGAGTTCAACAGACGTGAGACCGAATTTAAATAATGCAACACAATTGAGTGTGCAGCGAGTGCATGTGCGAGAGTGGGCGTGTTTTGTGTGCTGCCTGCAGCAAGTGATGGATGACAAAGCGGCTACTGAAGCCTTGAAAGGATTACGGCGATTAGGCGAACTCAAAGGCTAACGAGAGAATGCTCAAGGGCACAGCAGACGAACTTCCACTCCGACTACATATATATAATGTATGATATATGCGATGCTTGATGCTATCTGCGGAGCCAGTTAGGTGTCACGTACTTTCCACTTTACGACCCAAAACTAACCCACATTTAGTTAAATTATATGATGAGAGCATCGACTCTTAATGCTTTCAGCTATGACGCATGCCACAAGACATGAACCACTTGCGGCTTGAAGAATTTTGGAATTCAAGTATTCAAGAACTCTGAAGTGCCGCCCCAGAGTCGCCGCCGGAAGTAACTCTCATAAAAAACATAACTGTAGTGAAGGAGGCCGCGTTTATTCAAGGAAATAACAAGGCATAAATTGACCTCTGGCAACCGCATAGTTGGCCCCCTTTTTGTGCAGTGCAATGAATATGCTAAAAATAGCAAAGTGAATTAAGGCGCAACGCCCGAGATGGTCGTGTTCTGTGTATCGGTATCTGTATTAATCAAGTGGCAACAACAGTTCGCAACATGCAACTTCCACCGAGGGGCACGTAACAGCATTCAATTGAAGAGAGAGAAAAGAGAAAAAAAAACACAAGCCGGTGAAAGTTCACGTTGCCTTTTATTAAATCAAATGCTTGCAACTATATAACATTGTTGCAGGTCTCACAGCCTTTAATTTTGGGCCGCAGACATTGAAATTTACGAGGCGAGCTCGGCTGAAAGGTCTGCGGGCATAGAGCCGGAGTGAGGAGAGGGGGAGGGAACGCGTGGCAGCGAGTGCAGAGGCCAGGCGCTGCGCCACTTTAATTGGATTTTATTGAACTTTGACTCTGACCCTCATAGTTGCACTTGCAACAAGTTGCAGTTGCTGTTGCCGATCGTTGCATGTGCAACAGACTCACAGAAATGCCGGAGCACATGAGTTATGGATCCGGTATCGCATGGGGGCAGCTGCATCGCGCCTCAATTCAGCTCAATTCGACATTGACGCCACGAGAATAGTTTGGTCTATCGCCAATGCGGATTGGGAATCGACAGAGGTCACTGCACTGGCCGGGCTCAAAAGCCGAAGGGTTTTGATTATTTTTTTTTTGCAAATATTGTTAAGAAAATACAATAGATTTCCGCCGCATTTACGATACTCGAGAAAGAGTTGGAGAGATACTACTCTTCCGTTCGCTTCGCCTTAAGGGCATAAAAACTAATTAGAAAGTCATTAGGAGCCATTTGAATCGCTGGCAGGTCGTACGTGCTGGCCACTGTGATTGGGCGTGGGAATGTAGCAAAAAAGCCAAAGAGCGCCAGAGGGCCCAGTACGGGCCCGTAAAGGCATCGGTGAGCAGGGAGGAGGGAGAAGGGGGAGAAGGGTTCTAACTCATTTACTGTTTTACGACAGATAATTGATGTGAAGTGAAAAGTGTTTGGAGTGCTCGAAAACTTCAGTGAGAAAATTCAATTACTGCTGAGTATCGAGTGCTTCTCCGGGAAACGGGTTGAGAGGTCATGGGGTTGGCGACTGCCCGCCGCTTCCCTTGATTATGCAATAAATCAGAGCTCCCTCAATGGACCGCACAGAATTAGTCTGGGGAAAACTATTGTGAGAGCTTTCGGGATGAAAAAGCCAAAATTCAATTGAATTTTCCTACTCGAGAAATAAATTGCATTTCCATAGAATTCAATTTGCAATTTCCAGAGCTTTGTGTGCCAAACAATTGAGAACTGTTGGGGATTTTGAGAGGCTGATCTCTAATTAAAGTTGACAAGATTAATGGCAATCTAATCCAAGTCAATTCCATGACAATTTAAGTCAGCTTGAAGCTTCCCTTCACATTTTCATCGATCAACTAGTTTTCCTGTCCCAATCGGCCGATAATTAACTATTGTTCCACATGTTGCATCTGGGGGAAAAAATCGCACTCTCCGGATAATTAAAAAGCTGTAGAGCACGAACAACATGAATAATACGAATACATCGAATCGCATAAGTACTCGTACAACTATTCAAGTTTCCGATTGAGCAATTCGTTCCACTTGCTCGACCGGGGCATATAATCTCAATGGTGGAAAGCCATAATTATTGGAAAATATCTATGCGCAGTCTGATAAATGTTTTTCGCTTTGCAATCCAATCGATCGAGCAGTGCATAAGCATTTTTCCAGCTGGTTTTCGCGCGCGTTTCCTCAATTACACAGTGGGAAAAACTGGCTTGAATAAAAAATTGAGTTGTTTTTCTCAGTTTTCCCTTTCGATCGGAAGGCAGTTTGAGCCAGCGTCTCGGATGTGGGTGGCTCAAAGTTCGGCTTGATACAAGCTTCGACTGCTGTTGAAGGTAATTGCAGTGCCACGCCCCCTCGACAGCCCCTTAGGGCTCATAAACCAGTTCGACGCGAGACAAGTTGGGTAATTGCCCGCTGGATTTGCATTGCTTGAGAACAGGTGCCGTTCATGTGGCTCCACGCCCTTCTCGCGCACCCACGCCCCTTGCCCCCGACACCCACGCTAATTGTCCCATCCCCGCATCGATTCGTTATGCAACCGCCGTTACTCTTGCCCCTTTGCCAAGCGCCTCCAGCTGCGGCAACTTTCGTCTGATGTTTATTTTTTTTTCGCGGCAGGCAAAATCAAAGTAAGGAGAAAACGCAAAAAGAAAAACTGTTGTCTGTTGCTCTTCTGGCCGAAAACCGTTGTTAACTTAATTAAAGTGCACTGCGCAAAGGCAACAAGAGCTCAGCTCGGCTAGACTGACAAGCCGAGAGCCCCTTCGATTCAATAGTATCAGCTTTAAGCTATCTAATGAGGCCGAGTAATTAATTTTATTTATTTTTTTTTCTGGCCAATCGCTGTGTATACCTAGTATTATTTTCTGCCCAGCAATTATGGGTCTTCCCGCATCCGCTTTGGGCGTTTTGACAATAACATAATCAAATACTTTATTTACCCGTTCATCAATTCTTTATTGTTCAAATGTTTTTGCTTTCTACGCATTTGAGCGCCGCGGGCTTTTCGGGCATATGTCACGAATTGTTACGCTCACGTTTCTTTTTATTTTCTCGATGATTTATTACAGGGCATTTCAGCTGTTTGGCAGCTGCTGTCCGCTGCGTCGTGCCAACTGGCCAAGCTTTTGACACCCCCACCAGATGCCCCTCGCACTGCTCCATGCCGCCCATTTGCATGTGCATCTATTCGACCTGCATCAATTAAGGCGTCTGGAGGACTCACACACACACACACACACACACTCACACAGAGACACGGCTGCGTTTCGGACCAGCTGCTGTTCGGCCCATTAAATTGAAATGCACGGGACGCATGTCACAATGCACAGAGGTGTAAAGAGTGTGTGTGTGTGTGTGTCTCGCTCCTGTGTCTGGCCTGTTGGCAAAACGATTTCACTACACTCAATTAATTTAATGGATCAATCGATCGTTTTGTTTGAGGCCACTCATTAAATTAACGCTCTGGCTGGGCAAATTGCGCGGCTTTTGTTCAAGAATTGCCGTCAACCAAAGTAAATAAAGAGACTTTGTCCATTTAGTATTATTTACAGCTAACTGAAATGTTAAACCGTTTTAAATTGACTTCCGACTGTGAAACTCGTTGGAAACTCGATCTGGCTTAGTGGCTCAGGCAACTCTTAAAATTTTTTAATTTGTTTTTCATATTAGCTGCAAATTTTAAATTCAAAAATGAATAGACAAAAAATCAGAGGTATTCCAGTTTCACTCTAAATGTATACAAAATAGTCGCTGAGCGAGAAAAACTCTGTGGAGATTTGTTCAAAGTCTGAGCCACATTTAATTAAAATGAAATTAGACAACCAAATGAGCGGTTAATTAATTAATTCGTAATGTCCAATAAATTTGTCATCAATTCCAATTTAAAAATGCATTTAATGCGGCAACACACAAAAAAAAACGAATTTTTTATGATAAAAGCCAAACAAAGACGATCCATGGATAATCGGCCGCGAGGCCCCGAACTCATAATTTATATTAATTTATTTGTAATTTCATTTTGTGCGCTTTGTAAAGAGCATAAAAAGCATCTTCGATCCGCGCACGAATTTGCGCAATTAAGTATTTAAATGGCTTTCGTATTATTTCGTTTGTTTTTTACTTTATGCCGACATCGCCTTGTGGATGGATGCCTTTGCATGTTTTCCATTTGCCGCTTTGTCGGATTCGGTTGAAGGTTGAAAAAAGATATGTCAATTAATGAAATTCTAAATGAAAAATGTGTCACATGGAAGGAAGGGTAATGCCCCAATATCTTGACTGTATCTTGCCTTTTTTTGCGGCCAGACATATTTGCCAGGAACGTGAGCTGTCATAATATCATCTTTTCAGATGAGACACGCCCAGCACGCTGACAGTTCCATTAGCTCTCCGATTAAGATAGCAGTCAGCATATCAAAATGTATTTAAAATCATTCAAGTTATCTCTGGCGAATCAGTCAATAGAATTTGTTTTCGATGTACTTAAATTTGCATGTGAAAATTCTTCGTAATGGACGGTGAAGGCAAAGGGAAAAATGCAAAGAAAGAGGAAAACAAGAATGAGATTATTCAGATCATTCCAGGAAAGCCGACTGAACATAATGACAAGCCCAATGAGAATACATCAGGCTATCAAGAGCAAGCTTTTCCATATCGACGCTATTCGGAGTCCGTCAGTTCGGGCTCCTCCGAGAATATGGTCGAAAGACAGCGGAATGTGACGACAAGTAGGTCTAAATGGGCACTCATATATGAACATCTCGTTATCCGGACATCCCTGGTTCTCTTTTCAGCCGAGAATGAGGACACCAAGCCAATAGAATTGATATTTGTGATACTTTCGTGCATTCTGATGATGATTACGTTTCCCATTTCGATCTTTATGTGTGTGATCGTGCTGCAGGAGTACCAACGGGCCGTAATCTTGCGACTGGGTCGTCTGCGTCCGGGCGGAGCTCGTGGTCCGGGCATGGTATTCATACTGCCATGTGTGGACCGGTATAGCAAGATTGATTTGCGTACCACATCGTTGGATATGCCGCCACAGGACATACTCACCAAAGACTCAGTGACCATCAGCGTGGAAGCTGTAATCTATTACAGGATCAAGAATCCTCTAGATACCATGTTACAGGTAATGGACCCACAGAGCTGCTGCGAACTGTTGGCCATGACCACGCTGCGGAATATCACCGGCGGCTACATGCTCATCGAGCTGGTCAGCTCCAAGAAGGCACTGTCCAAGCAAATCAAAGCCACACTCGAATCCACAGGAGCCACCGAACCCTGGGGTATACGCATCGAACGTGTGGAAATGTAAGTCATACTCCAGGCAAGTATATATATATTAATCGATATACTTCACAGCACGGACATATACATGCCGGAGGCTTTGCAACGGGCCATGGCCGTGGAGCAGGAGGCTCGACGCGAGGCCATGGCCAAGGTGGCAGCGGCCAATGGAGAGCGCGACGCCGTTCGGGCTCTCAAGGAGGCCGCCGACATCATGGAGACGAATCCCATAGCCCTGCATGTGAGTTCCCTGCTACTACCGATATGTTTCTCCCGCTCACTCCCTGTCTTTCGCTCTCTTTCCCCCATTTAAAGCTGCGCTATCTGCAAACCCTCAACACGATCGCCAACGAGAACACAGAGTCTATAGTCTTCCCCTTCCCCATAGATGTGGTACAAAAGTTGATTAAATAAATGTAATTTAACGATAGAGATTTCCAAACTTTAAACTTAGAATTGAAGCAAGCAATAAGGCTTCCAATTAGCCCAAAATTTCAATTGAAAAGACTTATAGCCCTCCCAAGAATCTCCAAATCATTTATAATTTATGTTAAGCAATAGATTTATTGTTTTTCCACCCGTCTCCGACCGAACACAAATTGTAATTTGCATCATTTAAATCAATTAAAATCTGTTGTAATACAACGAAAAAATATCAATTTATCTTAAAATGAAAAAAAAGAGATACTCGACAGGGCCAACGAGGAGACCAGATGTCGAAATGAACTTCTGTTGATTGACATACAAGACAAATGGCCCAACGAGGGGAGCCCCAAGGGCAGTCGAGAGGGGAAGAAGGCAAGAAGTACATACTTGAAGCTTCTGCAGCACTTGCAACACGTATAATTCGCGTTTAGCTCAATTTAATGGCTTTTTAATTATACTGGAAAAGCCGTCTCAGTTTAGAAGCTCTTGAGAAAATTCAAAATTTGTTTGGTACACCAATTTGATCAGCGATTTCCCTCGAAGAGCCATTGAGCACGCTCTTTACTCAAGAATATTCAAATATATATATATATTTAATGGAATGCTTCTCCCCCGAATACATTGACCCTATGTCTGAATTTTGGTCATGGACCGTTTAAGTTTAGTTGCGAGTTACGAGTTGGACACACATGGTTATTTTTTCGGTTATTCTTTTATTTCGCCAAAGAGCTACGTCATCGTGGCAGCACCCGAGCAGCAACTGAAACCCGTACCGGTACCACGTGCTTGTCCACTTTACAGCCAAAAAAAAACAACAAAAATAATAATAAAAACAGACAATGAGTTGAACTGGTTATTTTTTGACTCGGGCAAGAAACTATAAAAAAGTTGTTAAAATTTTTGAGGCTGGCACGACAATTGAATGCACTTCCATTTATTTTAAATTCTCTCTCTCTCTTCTCTCTTTTATATTCAATTCGAAGTAATTCCAGCCATTCGCGCAGTGTATTTTCATTTGTATTCTAATTCAATGCCATGTTTCAAATTGACTGCCGCCAATAATTAATACACAAGCGCGTTCTAAGCGCAAAAC